>WOGP01005632.1:0-12996 GCA_015342065.1 Leptinotarsa undecemlineata | reverse complement strand
GATCTTCTCCTTATCCAAGTTATCCCACAGTCTCTTCTGGAGTACTGATTTCTTTCCACAACAATCTAGCTCCCTCTCTTCTAATTCTTGCTTCAATTCGGCGACTTTCAAGTCTTTAAGGCGCACTTTCCTCGAACACATTTTGTCTCTCAATGTTTATTTTCTACAAAATTGTATATGTTCACTTATTTCAATTGAGTCCGAAAAAACCTATTTACTTTCACAAGTTTATTTCTCGCGAGAAAGGTCTATCAGTTTATATTTACGTAGTCTGGTACTATCCACTTCGCGAAACACAACGAATCACGAATCTCTCTGCGCGAACAAATAAATGTTATACTCAATTTTCCCGCAGTACAAATATTGTTCACCAAGCGTCACAGATTTACTTTACAAATCCACTTCTGATCGCCAATTAAAACAAAATGAAGAATTAACTGTTTCGAACAAATTTATTTCCAACAATATTTCACTAGTCACAGACTAATTTATTTATTACAACATTCAGCAATTAACGCTTGATTTATTTCCGCCATTTGAATTTCTTGTTTAACTGCTCGATTCACTTTCTGAACTGCCCTCTTGGTCGGGAAGACGCGCTTTCATAATGTAACGGTCCTTTCTAGAAATCTGTAGTCGGTTCGATACCCGACTTGTGTTTTACCAGTGGTTGCATTCTTTCGCGATGACGTCATGTGTTTGTTTCATGATTCGGCCGGCATACTGGTCAGGGGCGGCTTCCGATTCGTTACACTATCACTAACTAAGATATATCTGATCCACAGAATTGCAAGTAGAATTTTCTTGAATTGACAAGTAAACCTGTTATTCAGTTTTCAGATCCAGGTGACTTATATGGTGGTAAAAGGAAATCCGTCAAAACATTTTATTCTTCTCGCTTCATGAATTCCATTCAAGAAATGGTTACTATGGTAATTTCTTATATAAAAATTATTGAAGTACCGAATGGCCTGTTTGAAAATTCTAAATATGTATATGATCCATTCTCGAATCGAATCACACGATTATTGGAATCAGTGATGTCTAATAAATAGCGTTTGGGGTAAAATCATCAGCACCTCTTTCATATGAATCCCAAAAAGCTTGTGACAAGTGATAAAACATTGTAATAATTCTGTTCATTAATCCATACATGAATATTCTCAGAATATAGGTGTTATAGTAAATGAAACATTTACTTCACTCCACTAAAGATGGAAAACACCCTTTCTTCAGTACTTCAGAAATGCACTCTCTTCAATTGAATGTTCAATAAAAATTGTATATTTCAACGATGAAATGTAGATACACTTAAACGTCACATTCTCGAAGCAGCCATTACTCTAGAACCAACTGTCATTGACAGAAACAACAACATCAATTGAAATATTGTTCATCGCATAGTAATACACTGTATCGAGTGGAACAACACAAGATTGGTCTACCCGTCGATCGAAGAGAATAATATACGGGTGGTAGACAGGACGATCATTTACAGCCGTGGAAAGATTTATGGCAACTAATTGTGTAGGTAACAGTCTTGGTAACGATATGAATTGGTTCTGAAATTTGCAGACGAGAAATAATTTGTGTAATTATAGCAATTATAATTTATTAAGATTTCAAGAACTTCCCCATTCAGAAGAGTCACACTGTGAGTAGAATTTTAAAATTCAAAATTACTGTGGTTGAGGAACAGTTTCTCCCGAACCCATAATTGACATTTCATCAAAATAGAACCTAACGACTTGAAAATTTTAATAGTAGTTTGAAAACTATGATAAACTAAAGTTGACAAGCTTTTTACTGAATATTACCTTCATTTTCAATGAACCTACCAAAATTAATGATTCGTAGTCCTATAATGTGAAACTTTTTTCACCTGTACTAGCTCCAATGGTATTTTTTTATTAGACAACCATGCACAGATCTTGGCTAAACGGTTACACATTGATACCATGACTTGAAAAACATGTTGATTTGTATTTGTAATCTCTACACATGAAATAATGATTTTGAATCTTGACTTATTTTCGGTACATAAACGCTCCATTCATTTCCAAGGAAATCATTACCAGCTGTCGCACCCCTACGAAGGACAACCTTCAGAAGTCGAAACTTGAGCGAGCTAAGGACTAACGAGGTCCTACCTTTTAAGGTGTGATTCCTAACACGTGTTGGACGATAGCAAGTGAAAATCGATCTTTCAGCCTGGGGCTTGAACCAGCGACCAACACAGCAGTCGATTCGAATGAGTGAACAAACCACCCACGTCGAACCAATCCGCAACCTCCGGTCGGTTGAAATGTCATAGAATTTTTATAAATTTCTATAATAGGATATTACCTCTTTCTGATATTTTTTTATATGATGAGCGAATGAAATTTCAAGGCTATCACGGCAGTCAATATATTGGGAGAGCAGTGGTCGTGGGTATTTTTATTTTTTGTGGAACAAACTTTTTTTTTGGATGGGGCGCCACTTGATTTCATTTTGCGAAAATCAAGAAATAGAAATAAGCATATGTCAGAAAATTATTTAATAGTTGCGGCAGACTAAAACATCAAAAATATGGTAGACAAAAACAACGGTTATTGTTTTCTTTAAAAAAATATGTGATCCGGTAACAACATTTCATACGACGCCGCTGCAGCTGCAGTAGGATCTTACAAAACAACGTTATAAAGTAAATTCATTTGACTTTCATTACGTCTACACAAAATAATTATTGAAACGTTGAAAATAATTTTTGAAACATTAGATGCATATAGGTACATATAATTAAAAAACAACAGGTATATAGTTGGTCTCCAAAAATAGGTTGTCTGTATAGTGAAAATCAACTCCGATGTAAAAAATTGGAAATTCCTCACCAAATGAGTCCCTTCTCTCCTGGATGTTATCAGCAACAGGCTGTCTGAGGGGTCGAGTAGATTCTGGATGTAGTCTGGAGGTTTAGAGAATGAAACAGTACTATGAATATCCTGGATTCGAAAGATATGTGTCGAACTGGAGCCATTCAACTTTTCTTTTTTTTCAAAACTGGTCGGCAGCAAAAGACGATATTTGGGGATCCAAAAGGTTCCAAACCAGAACAAAACATTCGGGATCGTTGGACGACCCACGCTCCTTGGAAAATACCAAAGGCTGTACTTGTCCGTAGCTTAATGGAAACCGGCAGATCTACAGAAAGTGATCTCGGTTGTGATATTGGTTCCAGCAATCAAATGGTTAAAAAAACTCACTTCCTCTGAGGGAAAGGCTTCCACTAAAATAATGCGCAACACAAAATGGTAACTGACGTGACACACTCTACTTTAGTTTCTCAACCGTCACCCAAAATCCTTTCAGGTTGACATCCGATCAGAAGTATTAACACAAACTCGTCCTTTGCGCCGTGACGTACACGTTGACGAAGTTTTGTGTACTCCAATGGCAATACTTCTACTTTGTATGAAGTATTCATTGAGCATTCTTTCTTTTTTGGAATTTTCTTTCATTAATAATAATTAGTTTCTTTTTCTCTTCCCCAGAGTACATCAACTATGAAATACAGAGTTATCAAGAAATTAAAATAGCTGTTGTTTACTAGATTGAAAATCTGAAATTGTATATATGTATTTTATGATTTCCACAATGAAATGATACATTTCGTACCAAGTGTTTTGGATTGTTGATGAAAGTCAACTTTTTACGTAACAATGTTCATTGTATCAAACAAATATTTGATTGAAACAATTACATCCATCAGTTATTTCAATTCAAAGAAGAATTGAATTCAAGTAATATTTTGTCTAATTGATAACGAGAATAATTTAGAGTAATTCGAATATTCCATTAAACTAACAAAATTTAAAGATGGGTGAAATAGTGGATGTGATTGAAATGATCAAATGTATTTTCTATTTGAGTAAAAGTTATGTTAAAGAAACATAACATATCTGCAGAATGATGGACAACTTTGCTTGTAGCAAAGTATGTAGCTGATAGAGTAAAGCATTTCGAAAGTTTGAAATAAGTATGAATAATGATGAACCAAATCTTTCCCTCTTGTTTCAATTTAGTTATCACAGGTCTGCGAGATATTTTTACTGAATTATATGTTTTAAAGTGCGCTGATTTCAAAAGTGATGGCCATTTTTTTCTATCGCATAAGGATTTTTTGCAAATTCAAAAACAAAAAATTAGTTAAAGCACTCCTTCAGTCAAAATTTTCAAACAATAAATATTTTTTTTAAAGCAAACGAAACATTATTTTGATACATATACTTATTCATGATCTTTATGAAACCTCTTCTTCTTTTCCTTGATACTTTGACGAGTCCTTTTCCGATTTTCATCTTCAGTTTCTCGCTTAAGCAGCCAATAGTAGTCAGCAAACATAGTGACATCCCATCGCTCTGGGTACCTTCTCTTAATATCACGGACATCCTGGTGAAATCGCTCCCCCTGCTCTTCACTATAAGCTCCCAGGTTTTCAGGAAAATAGTCTATGTGAGAGTGTAAAAAATGGACCTTCAAGCTAATCTTGCAGCCTTGAGCTTCATATGCTGCTAGCATCCGTTGCACAATGGTTTTATATTACATCAGTTCGGACTTCCATTGTCTAGTATAATATAAATTGATTTGAAATCCCTGAAAAAATAATAAGATTAAACGAAAAAACAATTTTACTAAACCCAAAAAACTAAAAAATTACAAAGAATCAACATACAAGCTACAAACCAAAAAATTAAAAAAAGAAATATTAATAAAAGCTGAAAAATAAAAATATTATTAACAGAAATGAAAAGTAAAATGAAGATTAAAAGATTCCAAATCAAGTTACGTCACGACGTTTCGATTGTTAGTATCCACAATCGTCTTCGGGTGATAACTGGACTTATTCCTCCGAGTTCTGACTATTTATAGGTCATTAGAGTGATTCCACCTTTCACTTCTCACCTATCCTCTCTTTCTTCTTTCCGCTTCATTGGTTTTAGCGGGAGATGACTGTTTGGCGGGAGTTGGTCCTTTCAGGGATTTCAAATAAATTTATATTATATTAGACAATGGAAGTCCGAACTGATGCAATGAGTCATGACTGGTGAGAAGCCCTTCGCTCAATACAATAAGTATGTTTGTACGATTCCTCCCACTGGCCATGGCTCAGTCTGATCGCTATAATACCTACAGCTACCTCATCAGCTGTATTATTACTTTTTGTTCACTAGAAAAGTAACAGTCGAAAATTTCCAGGGCCCAAGTTCAATCGTGGCAGCAAATTATACTTTTTTACTATAGCATGGATAAAACCAGAGTCCAAAGACAAAAGATTTAGGATGAAACACCGGACATCGCCGTTTTGATGCACCATATGTCGTAACAGAGGTGCTATGCTTCCCCCCACACTGTTACTGTGTGCAGAAGCTAGTATCTTTTCCATCCACTCCCACTAACTTCCCAGTGGTCTCCAACCTGCCACCTTGACACTGCAGCAAGATTGAAATCTGATCTTATGTGGCCGGAAGTCAGCTTCCGTACTTTATATACTGTGAGCATGCTGGCCCTCTGTACCAAGCTGGAGACGAGTGTTGTATGTCGCTGACTAATATGTATATGTTCAAACCGGGTTGTGTGTGTATGTCCCCCCATGCCCTCTTCCGGGTTAAGTGCCTTGAGTTTAAATCTTCCCCACGCGGTTAATGTGTGCAGACATCCCATCTCGTCCATCCACCACCACTCCTCTGGAGCGGTCCTCAACTTACTGATATGCAATTCAGCAAGATTGACATCTGACCTTCTTTGGTCGAAAGTCAGCATCTAGTTTCTTTTACTTTCTGATCTGTTGAATTTTATGCATAGGGTCCCCAAAAACTAACCGGAGACGAGTGTCTTTTTAGTGTTGGTTCTCAGTGAATCTGAAGATGAGATTAATTTGAAGTTTGGTTGAGAAATGTTTATACTTACTGGAACCGACTGACAGCGACTCTCGGGGTGGTCTTTGGTTCTGCTTCGTTGTCCTTCTGTGTTTGTCCCTTTCTCGGAATCTGGGGTCATCCCTGTTTAGTGCGTTATGTGAGTCGCTTAACGCTGGGTTGTCGTGCGCTCGAATTCTGTCGAACGTGTCCTCTGCGTGTTTCCTCATATATGCGTCCTCGTAGTGTATGCACAGGTCTAGATACCGGAATATGTACCTATTCGGTACATATCTTGGAGCGTTTACGGCGGCTCTTACGCACTGTGTGTGTGTGTGTGTATGTGTGTATCTTTAAGGTTTTTATACTTAAGGAAGCCGCTGGACGACGTCTTTCTGTGGGGTTATCTGATTCTACTTCGTCGGCCTCATGTACTGTTCCTCTAATGGAATCTGGGGTCGTCCTTGTTCAGTGCATCGTGAAGATCACGCAGATTGATTAGAGTGTGTCCATATTCGTTAGTAAATATTCTAGGCGTGGTTTCTCAAGAGTGCATCCACGTACTTGGTGCTAAGATCCAGGTCCCGATAGATGAATCGGTTGAGTATATATCTAGGACCGTTAATAGCCGTCCGCAAACAAGTGTTCATAGAAGTTTGGATTTGGCGTTTGTATGTTTCTGTACAGTGACCCCAGGCAGTGGAGGCCAGGATGATGGGGAGGAGGATGGTCTTGCTAAGAAGCACTTTCCCCCGGAGATCCTTGTCACTTCTGCGTTCGATGATTGAGTGGAGGTTGTGTCGAGGAGCTATCGCCAGCCCTAACCTCTGTTGAATATAGAGGACCTGAATGTTAGTTTCCTGTCCGTTGAAGATGACGTATCCTTCCTCCAGGTCAATAGTATCGTTTGTCTCTTGACTGGGTTAATAATAATCTTCCAGAAATTGATCAATGCTTCCTATATGCCTAAATAAGCCTAAAGCGAGGCCAATGACAGGTTCTGGTCTAATGAAGCTGCTTGTAGCTTCGGTTGACGAGAGGTAGAGTGGAATAAATATTTATTGAGATATGGAGCTACAAAAATATATGACATTGAAACGGGCAAAACTTTTGAAACAGCCTAATGCAATAATAGAAAGTGGCATTTCACGTGTTTTTGTTAAAACAAACGATGTTCTGGAAATATCTACTTTTTAACATTTTGCGCTTTTCTTATCTTTCAGAAAATTCATGTGATCATGTTTAACGTGCTTTCACCAAATATCTGGTGTAGTAAAAACGAATTTCTGTTATGTAGGTACATTTATCTAGTGAGCTGACTCGAACTACGTACTTGCCCGATTACTCTAAATTGATTCGAAAAAAATATCGATGGAGTTCACAAGTTTATTTTCCGTGAATAGGCATTGTTCCCAAAATGGCACTTCTCAATCATCAGCGAATCATCTTAGGCTAAAAAATCCTCGCCAGCAAATCATTTTCTCGTTTCCATTTCACCAACTATTTCTATATTACGTAGTGCATATTTTAGCATAGTTTTGCATGAACTTTAAAATAATTCGTACTCCATACAGGGTAGTCGTCGATATCGTATAGAATCGTGGCAATCTACGAAAGGAGTTCCACAGTGTAATTGAGATTTAATTTTGAAAATATTTTTACGATATTTTTTTTCGGCTTAGTGCAATACATTTAACATTCAGCGATTTTTGCAAGTGTTTCAAGCTTATGAAATAAAATTGTTGTTTTTGGCTGAATATGTGATTTTTGTATTTCTATATTTTGTATGTTATAATTTTCAGCGAAAGTCTTGGAACTTCACAGTCGAATCAATCGGTCGATGATGGTATTGTTTTTCATAAGTTTAATAATTGATTTGTCTGTTCAGTTCCAATTCACTGCAAATATGAATTAATTATAAATTTATCACGTTTTTATGCTTGAATTGAATTTTTCGAGAGAAGTGAAAGTAAATCTCTCACATTCTCTTACGAGAAAAGTGAAAACAAACGTCAATCTCTCAGAGTGATGTTATTGAAAGTCATTTCAATGTTGTCTCGAAAATTTTCATTCGGAAAAGTAGATGTGAAAATGATATATTGAAAAAAAGTCATCACAACGTAAAGTTATCACATCTACTTTGTTTTTTCGGTGCAAAGACATTTGATGAAAAGATGAATCATTGATCATGACCTACTAATTTGAAATATCATTTCATCATGATTTATTGTGTTTGCATTTAGCAAATATTTCTGAGTAATAAATTTTGTACTTCAATTTCACAAGGTCAGAAAATAGTAGGAGTTTTCTACGTGACAAGAAAACAAAATTGTTTTTGCACTGATAAAACCGCATATTTATACGAAGAAAAAATATGGAGGTGTATTCCTCTTTGACGAAATTTTTTTCGATGTTTTTGTATGAGCTAATTCCTATATGCACCGTTTGTTTTATTTTTTCTATACTTCTGCGCTCGCTACACTTTGTGCCACTGCCCATTTGCTGTCGATCTCTCCACGAATGGCGTCGCTGACAACCTAATATTTCGGTAAGTTGCCTTAGCTGTGAGTTTTATCGCTTCCTTTTTCTCTCTTTATTATGGGTACTGTTGGAATTTTACGGGATGTTTCGAAAACGGATGGAATATATATGATGATTTTCCTCAATACATAATAATTTCTTTTGAGGCATAATCGCTCTCGAAGCATTAAAATACTTGCTCTTGAGACATACAAATAATGTCCTTAAGGCATAAAATAATTTCTCTCAAGGCACAATAATTGTCCTCGAAGCATGAACATACTTTCCTTCAAAGCTTAAAGTAATTTCCCTAGAGGCATGAAAATAATTGTCCTCTAGGTATTAAAGAATCTATCAAGGCATAAAATGATTGCCCTCAAGGCATAAAAATTATTTCCTTCGAGGCATATAATAACGATTTTCCTCAAGGCATATTTATTCCTATCAAGGCTTAAAAATTGTCCCCAAAGCATAGCAATAGTTGCCCTCGAGGCATAAAAATGATAATTTTCCTCGAGGCATAAAAATAATAATTTTCATTAGGACATAAAAATTATTGCCTTCAAGGCATAAAATAATGATTTTCCTCAAGGCATATTGAGGCATAAAATTGTCCCCAAGGCATAGCAATAGTTGCCCTCAAGGCATAAAAATTATTATTTATCTCGAGGCATACTGCCGTCACGGTATGATAATTTCTCTCGGGGCATAAAAGTGATTGCCTTTAAGACATAAAAATCATTTCCTTCAAGGCATATAATAATGACTTTCCTCAAGGCATATTTATTTCTATCAAGCATACAAATTGTCTCCAAGTCATAACAAGAGTTGCCCTTGAGGCATAAAAATGATAATTTTCCTCGAGACATAAAAATAACTTCCCCCATTTTGTTCAAGGCACAAAAACAACTGCCGTCAAGGTATGATAATTTCTCTCAAGGCATAAGAATACTTTCTCTCAAGGCAAGGACATAGTTTCCTTCAAGACACAATGATGTTTCTCAAGACACAATAATTTCTTTCAAGGCATAAAAGTTGCCCTCAAGGCATAAACATAATTTCTTTGAAAGCATAAAATAATGATTTTCCTCAAGGCATATCAATTTCTATCAAGGCATAATAATTGCTCCCAAGGCATAACAATAACTTTTTTTTTGAAATGTTGCCATTTCGGATTAAAAAACTGTATATCTGCTCAACTGAATTTTATTTCAGAGTGAGGGGATGTCGTTGATACAGAATGGAAAGAAAAAAAATGGTAGAGTTGAAACAGTTGTACCCATTGTTTTTGAAACATCCTGTTTAACACTGCATATGCCTTGCGTTTTTGAAATATTTCTAGGAACTCCTCTTGGCGGTCATTGAAGAACTCAATATTTTTTCATCTTTGGTAAGACCATATAGGTCATGATTGAAAAGCATTTTTGACCTCCTGATAAACTTCATTCTCTATGTTGATGAATCATGTGTTTCAAAACCAAAGAAAGAGACGTTAGAAGATAGGTTGAATTACAAAAAAGTTGACCTGATGACTTTTTCGATTTCAGTACATATTTGAAACACGCAACTTTTTTGTAATTTTACCGACCCTCTAACTTTGAAGGTTTTTGAGAGTCTAATACTGCTCCATTAAAAAAAGTAGTTCTTGTTTTTGTGTTGGTGAATTAGGACGTATTATTATTATTATTACCAGAGTTGAATATGTAAGGTAAAAAATATCAAACCGATAGTTATCTCGGTTTATGAACGTTTTCGAACAGTGTTTACATTCATCTACATTTCTATTGATTTCACCCAAAATATCTAAAATAATGTCTGTTCAATATGTCTATTCAGATATGTATTACCGGCATGCGATAAATAAGATTTAACGTTATCTGTTGAAATCTGTTTCTTCGTTAACCTGCCGATCGAAACTTGTGCGAGCTAAGGACTAACGAGGTCTTAACGTGTGGTTCCTAACACGTGTTGGACAATTAAAAGTGAAAATTGATCGTTCGGACTTGCGGTTCGAACCACCGATTCACACAGCGATTGATTGAGTGAGTGAAGCAACCACCAGGCAACAAAGCAACCCATCAGGCTACCGATCCACCATTCGTTGATGTTGCTGAATAAATATATTAGTAATCATCCATGCCTCAACTATTCAACAGTTATAATCAGTATTAACTATATATTTTGTTCTTTCAATGTTTGAGAAAGTCAATAACTTCGTTTTAATCTAAAAATTCTGATATGATACAATAATTTCAACAGTACTCATATTGCAGCTAAATGTATCTATATCTGATGTACTAAACTATTTCCACATGTGACATTATCTTCATATCAACTATTTAAACACGACTTCACTAGGAACAAGTCTCACAAGAAATACAGAGATTCTATTTCAATGGTTGATACGTTTTGTAAATTTGCAATCAAGAATATTTTCACAGAATGACTACGAAATATTTCATTGCATCTTGATCCTAACAAATTATCCTGAATATGAGGTTTGTATTATAACATTCGATGTGGAGTAGCTAGCAATGAAATGATAACGATGTAGTCTTCAAGAATGAACTTTGTAAAAGTAATCAGGCAAAATAAATCAACCACAATACGTTTCAACTAGACTCTAGATGTCTCCCAGTGGATTGTTTGGACCTATTCATTATCGTTTTTTCTTTTTGGTTCTAGGTACAGCAGCAAATCTTCGGAAGGAAGTAATACGAAATAAGATCAGAGCCATCGGAAAAATGGCCAGAGTATTCTCCGTATTGAGGTAATTCATTACTTTTCAAGTCATTTAAATTGTGCTTGCTTCTGCATATCAACTTAGATGAATGAGTTTCTTAATTGAACAACATTTTGAAATAAATTCTACTGTTTTTCAGGGAGGAAAGTGAATCTGTTCTGCAACTCAAAGGTCTCACGCCGACTGGTGCTCTACCTTTGGGTGCGCTATCTGGAGGAAAAACGAGTCTCAAAAATGGTAAGTTTGATAATGAGTTTGTTCTCAATATTCCAGTTCATTATTAATAATTCAGTGTTTGGAAAAACCATAGAAAACATATCCCGCTCAACTTTTGAACCACAAGATGGCTGTTTTAACAGAAACCATGTTGGGTATCTTTCCTATGAGAAGGCTTAACAGCGGTGGAATTTATTTTATCTATTTTAACAAATATTTTCAAGTGAGGATACGTTGATATATAATTTCTTCGTAAATAACTGCTATACCACAGTCAAAAAGAAATATATTGTCAATATTTCAGTATCGACGAATAGATAATGCGGTAATTGGAAAAACCATCGATCTGGCAATATTCACCAAAGATTTTGAACTGAAAAAGGACTGAACAATGTCTCAGTTTGATAGATAATGACTCATTATCAAATTTTTATCGTGATGAATATTACTGGCTTTTGAAAAAATATAGCTAAGCATTCAGGATATTGGAATTTCTATAATTCAGCAATAATGCAGTATTTAAAAAACCATGGATCAAAATCATCATCCAAAAAATTTTTAGAAGAGTTTTTTTCATTACAAAAATATGTTGGTGACTTAAATTTAATCATTGTATCGTGATGAATATTATCGACTCCGGTAAAGATATAGAGATTGAAAAAATTTATCATTACTCTTCAATCCTCATTACCACTGATTACAAAAAAATGTATCCTGCAATAGATTCAACAGTTTTTTTTAACAGAAAAATAATAACATTGTATCATTGTTTTCAGTGAGAGGATCGATTAATATACATCCGAATCAAAAATAGCTTTTACAAAAACTATTCATCAATTACTCTGATCCACTACCCAGACTCATTGTTTTACCCCAATGCAATTATTATGTCTCCAAGGTAAAAAATGTTGAGATTTTTAATGTTGCTGTTCAGTTACTTTCGCTCATCTCTCAGTGAATGTTTTGGTTTCACTCTTAGTTGCATAGATCCTTCAATGTTAAAGCAATAGCAACGGCAGTCTCATCAACTACAAACATCAAAAACAGTTATCTCCGCTTTACATCGTTCATAGCGGAGAATAGTTCGCAATACATCAATCGATAAAGTTTGCTGAACTATCGGAAGGACACTGATTTTTACCGATTGATTAAGTTCACTGTAAGGTGTACAACAAATATACAAATTTCATGTGTATATTTGTTGTATATATATTTCACTATTAAGGACCATCTGATGTAACATATTCTCAATCAACGAAGTCTCTGATGTTTTGTAATTCATGTTAGTTCCTTCGCATAATGGAACCATGGATAATTAGAAGGTCGTGTGGCTTGGAATGATGTAATAGTGCAACAGCAAAATGGGTCTTACACAGTAATCTCCCAAGTCTCAAGTGAAAGCCGACATTCTCTATTCTTGGCCATCCTTTCGATAGCTCCAGAATAGAGTTGAGGTATAAGTCTATATTACCATAGAACAGAATCGTTTTACAAAGAAGGCACCAGATAATGGGGAATGTTCCTCCTGACGAAAATCATAAAAGAGCTCTAAAACAACGCATTTTAAACTTATCATTTCAACCTTTTTCTTTAAAAAATTATTTAAATACTTAAAAAAGA
>WOGP01005631.1:0-12997 GCA_015342065.1 Leptinotarsa undecemlineata | reverse complement strand
GATATCAACCTGCGTAGGGCCTATGCGACTGTATTTCAAGCGGAAATCTATGCTATAGAGTTCTACGCGGAGATAGTGGTATAATCCAGTATCATAAACAAGTCAATTAAAATTTTCTCGGACATTCGAGAGGCGTTCAAACCTCTTAGCTCCTACTGAGCAAATTCCAAGTTGTAAGAAAATTGCCAAAAACGAGTCACCTTGAAATACTTAACAAATTGTATCTGGTGTGGATTTCTGGCCATAATGGTCTAGAAGGCAATGAGACTACTGACTCCATTGCAAAGGAGTGTGCTGCAAGCAGCTTCATAGGAACAGAATCTGTCATAAGCATTGGTTTAGGCTTTGCCAAACAAAATTGAACACCTAGATGGCATTCAAGCATTTATGGTAAAATATTTCAGGATTGGCTGAATCCAAGGCGTTCATCCATCCTTCGAAGTTTGAAACCAAACAGTTGTTGGACACAAAATGGATGGTCTACGATGTGTAACAGTCCTTCTCACAGTTCACTGTCGTCTGAATCATCATATACACAGACTCGGACTATCGGAAGACAGTGTGTGGAGCCTCTGTTTGAAAACTGATGAAACAGCAGAGCACATACTCTGTGGCTGCCCCTCGGCGGACCAAATCATGTTTTCAAAGTTCGGCAGAGCCGCACTCTTACCATCTAACCTGAAACATTACTCACTTTATGAACTAATCGGCTTTGTTGAAGAAGCTAGGTTCATTTGTTTGGGTGTGAATAAGGTTGAGACCACAATAAAACCCTTACGAGTTGCGGTAGAGGGTCGTATAGACCCACTAACTTTTGACCTAACTAACTTTGACTTCGATTCTATTTTAATGTGTTCCCTCATCAGCTGTAGAAATACTTGCCTGTATTCTGGTCTTCTTAGTGGATATTAAAATAGTAGAATTTCTGTCCATCTTTTTGAAGAATTAGAAAGACTCCATGTGTTTAATACTTCATGATCAGGTGAATCTGAAAAACAGAGTATTTTTGTTCATGGATGATATTTTTTTTTTAATATGTATAACAACGGAATTCTGATTTGACTTACTATAGTAATTCAACATGTCGGCAAAAGATTTCATCTAATCAAACATTGCATTACTCCTTGTTGATAGCCACTGGTAATTTATCTTTCAATTCATTTTAATTTTTTTCGAAAATTTTCATTGTAAACTCCGCACAGATGGCCAACTCCCGCCAAACGGTCATCTCCCACTAAACCAGTGAAGCGGAATATGGAAAGCGGGGATAGTGAAAGTGTTATGTGTTAAGTGTTATGGGTCGAACGACCCATAAATCATTTCATGTTTTTTGCTTAATATAATTTTTATTTTTAACTCTTAATTTTTAGTGCTTCTCTTTTAGGTGTCTCAGGGATTTCAAATCATTTCATATATTAGACAATGGGAGTCCGAACTAGTGAAATTCATCATAAAACATTGTCAATCACCTTCAAACTTCGTACAAATAATCTGTAATCAATGTGAATGTGGAATACTTGGGTATCATATGCAATAAATAACGTCATGTGAGGTTTTTTCTTTCCATTTAATTCCATTTCGACTAATCAGTCTACAGAAAGTTTAAATTAACATAATTTTTTTGAATGAAATCAACGCCTGGAACTGTTTTATAACCTACCGCAAACCCACTCGGAGTGATTTAATGATTTCATCAAAGCTTTTAATGCAAGATTTTTTGTCGTGTGTGATTTATAGCAATTAAAATTCCTTTTATGAAAGAACACAATCAGACTAATAGCAACAACTCCGAACAAACACTAGTAGTGATTCTTTCAACGACATAGAAGGCTTCAAAGTTAATTTATTTATGGCCATAACATTCGACACAGGTAGCCATTATTCTTGTGTTTGCATGTCTGTATGCAAATGAGAGATCTGCATGTGTGAGCTTTAAACCCTTCTATGAACGTTCTTGGAGCGAGTTTAACGATGTTGTTTGGAATTCAAGGACTTTTAGGATTTCAACGTATGTCATGATGGGCTTTGGAGTTATTATTCATGTATGCAACCGATTATTTTCCGATGTTTCATGATTCTAATGAGGATATATGATTCAACGAAATCCATTTACGGTTTGAAGCAGGTGATAACATGTAACATAAAACATAACAAAAAAAAATACAAAAATTAAAGTAGAGAGCAGAAGTTCATAATCTGAACATTCGCCGTCAAACACTGCTTACTATTCCTTGACTAACGAAAGAAATATACAGACGTTCTTTCTCTTAGAATGTCGCAATTTGTATCAACAATATTTTCAATCTGAACAGAACATTTTTAGAACTATCGCCAACAGCATTTCGTTTTGAATTCAAACAATATTTATTTGATGCCCAGTGAAGTCATGACTAGATTACAAATGCTGTCTCTCTTTCCTCTCCTTGTTTTCTTCCTTCTCTTTTTTTTCTTCTACTTCACGCTGTAGAATTCTCTTTCTTTTTCTCTTCAGGCCGTGATGGAAGAGCAGAAGCAGTCTCTGCTGCTATCTGAATCAATTTGCCCTTCTCTCACTGCTTTTCTCATACCCCATTATATATGCCGACAAATTTTTCTATTTTGTTATTTATTATTCATTTCTTCATCAAAGGACATGCTTTCAACTGTAATATCTGGTGAGAAATAAAACTATTATTATTATTATTATTATAAATCCATGATGTTACGTAAGGAGGAGTTTCACGAGAACAAGAAGGAGACAAACAGGATACTAAAGGAAAATAAAAACAGTTCTAGATTCCTCCACAACTGAAATGAAAAATAGATGAAATCAAAGCAAAATGACAGGGAAAATAAGATTAACATAAAAAAACGGAGAAATATGAGCGGCATTCACAAAAACTGACATCGAAATGATAAAATTACTATTCGATAAGATACCGTGTTCACACGGCACTTCATGATAGCTTCCTCAGGCATGGCCATATCACAGTTTTTCATTATAAAAAATACTTTCCCAGACGTATTCATACTATTTCGTTCCACTCTACGATAACTCCCCCAGGAGTATTCAAACCATAGAATTTCACTCTGCAATAGCTTCATTAGGCGTTTTCATACTATAATGTTGTACTATACAATAGCTTCCTCAGGTATGTTCTGTTCATACCATTGTGTTTTATGCTATACATTAGCTCCCTTAATCGTATTCATACCATACCCTTCCACTTCATAATAGTTTCATACAATAGAGTGTCACTATAAAATAGCTTCATCGGGCGTTTTTATACTATTCCATATCACTTCACATTAACTTTCTCAGGCGTGTCCAAACCATAGTGTTTCACTATAAAATAGCTTCATCAGGCGTGTTTTACTATACAATAACTAATACAGGTTATTTGTACGGTGCACTATACAGTGGATTCTTCAGGCTTGTTCATACTATAGTGTTTTACTGTACGATCGCTTCCTCAAACGTGCTCATACTATAGTGTTGCACATTATAATAGCTTTTCCAAGCATGTTCATATTTTATTGTTTCACTATACAAAAGCTCCATCAGGCGTGTTGCACTATATAATAGGTACCTCATACCATATTGTTCCAGTATCAGCTTCCTGAAGCGTATTCATACTATAGTATTTCACTTCAGAATAACTTCTTCCGTTGTGCATTCTATAGTGTTTCACTATGCAATAACATCCTCAGGCGTGTCCACACCATAGTGTTTCACTATACGATCGCTTTCTCAGACGTATTGTACGTTATCATAGGTGTGTTTATACTTTAGTGATCACACCGTGTTAGGAATCACACGTTATAAGGTAAGACTTATCTGGCACAAGTTTCCACTTTTGAGAGATGTGGTTGGTCAGTTGGTTCGATTTTCAACAGATTCAAACTATAAATAGCTTCATCAGGCGTGTTGCAATATACAATAGCTACCTCAAGCGTTTTCATACTATATTGTTCTACTACCATTAGCTTTCTGAAGCGGATTCACACTATACTCTTTCACTTCAGAATAACTTTTTCAGGTATGTTCATACTATAGTGTTGCACGTTTTGATAGTTCCCTCAGGTGTTTTTATATTTTAGTGTATACGATAGCTTTCTCAGTCGTGTTCATAATATAGCTTCATCAGGCTTGCTGCACTATACAATATCTACCCTTGGCGTTTTCATACTATATTGTTCCACTATACAATAGCTTCCTAAAGCGTATTCATACTATACTGTTTCACTTCAGAATAACTTCTTCAGGTGTGTTCATAGGACAGTGTCTTTCTCAGGCATGTTCTTTTTTTAGAGTTCTTCTATACGATCGCTTCCTCAGGCGTTTTTATATCTCACTGTTTCACTATACATTAGCTTTCTTAGGCGTGTTCACACTGTAGTGCACTATACAATACACTATACAAATCACTTTACAATGGCTTCCCCAGGCGTGTTGATACTATAGTGTTTCACCATACAATTTCTTTCTTGCTTCCTCAAGAGTATCCATATTTCAGTGTTCCACTTCAAATTAGCTTCCTAACGCGTGGTCACTATACGATAGTTGCCTCAGGCGTGTTCATACTATATTATTTCACTATATAATAGCTTCTTGAAGCGTATTCATACTTTATCCTTCCACTTCAGGATAACATATACAGGCATGTTCACACTATCAGGTATGTTCCATTATACATTGGCTTCTTAAGGCGTGTCCATACTATAGTGTTCCACTATTCGATCTCTTCCTCAGACGTGTTCATACTATAATGTTGCACGTTGTGATATCTTCGGCACATGTCAAATACTATGATGTTACACATTATAATAGGTTTCTGAAGAATGTTCTTATTATAGTGTTTCAGTATACGATAGCTGCCTCAGGCGTGTTCAAACTATAATAGCTTTCCAAGGCATGTTCTTATTTTAGTGTTTCACAATACGATAGCTGCCTCAGGCGTGTTCATATTATAATGTTTCACTTAGCTGCCTCAGGAATGTTCATAAAATATTGTTGCCCTTTATTATAACTTCCTCAGGCATGTTCATATTATAGTGTTCAACTATACAATAGTTTTCTCAGACGTGTTCATACTGTAGTTGTAATACGCCTGAGGCTAAAAATCTCATTACAAAATGTTACCTAATATCGAAACTCAGTATATTTTTAAATTCTCTTGAAATATTTTTGATGAAAACATATTTCAAGGTGTCAGTTTTCTTGAAATTTGTTTTATAACTTTTGGTGTTGTAGAGATTCATTGTGTGTCATAAGGAAAAACGTATTCAGGTAATACTACATAATGAGATTTTCGAAAAATATTTTACAGAACTGCCACACGTGTTTCATCATGAAATAGCTTCCTCAGGCGTATTTAAACTATAGTATAAATACGCCTGAAGAAGCTATTCTATAGTGAAATACGAGTTGCGGTTTGATAAAATTGTTAAGTGGAAACCTCACGAAAAAGAGGCACTTCAAAACAAAACTTGATATTGTTCAATATTCTTTGAAATATGGATAATGGAAAACAAAAAAAAAACTGTTTTGGAAATCCCTATGGAACTTACGTTCTTGATTCCAACAGTTGAACCATAGAACAAAATGGACGGCCATGTATTAGAAACGATCAAGAAGCTATTATATTGTGAAAAAAATGGTGATAAACATTCATTTTTGTGTTTTTATTTGTGTAAGATGCTCAAATACTAATAAATCTCAACGAACTATATTGAAATCCATCACCGTGAATTTATACGAGCATCAAAAACTCACTAATTCAATACTGAAAGCGGATAAAGTATTCCAACCGAAAAAAAATATCAAACAGAAATCATCCCGTTAAAACAGTCGAATGCACAGGGTAAAACTTCATCCATTCCGCAATTCACGTCCCGGCTCCCCGTTGACGAATGCTTTTCAGTTAATTTACGAAAACATGGTGGAGTACAGCAATAAATAAAGTTGATTTTTTAGGTCGCATTAGGCGATAAAAAATCTGCTCTTCGGGTTGGGTAATGAGATGCGTACACCAAGCACAGCTGTTTGAGATTCATTAGGCATCCCTTAGAACTCGAGGGTTGCCGGTCGATTTATCTTGATATGCAGCAATCGTGGAGGTTGGAGCAAGTCCCGTCCGAGTGTTTTCTCTATTGCCTTAGTTATCCTAAATGGTTTTTGTCCTTGAGATCATGAATATCGATGTTTCTTATATCTCATTCGATTGCAAACGTTTTTGTAGTTGATTTTGAATGATCTAACATATTTGATACGTTCGAAAGGAATTTCGAAAGGAATATGTAGAATTATCGGCAATTAGCTTCGAATGAAATTTAACAACTTGTATTCTGTGGTAACAAGCGGATACAGAATTGATTCAAGATGTCTAAGACGAATCATGCATGTTGAATATATATGAAATGTCATTCAGTCTGGGTCATAAGATCCGTTTTTGAAACTTCTGTCCGAAGGCAACGAGAATTTTGATCCAAGGCTCGAAAAAATTGCAAAAGTTATAAACAATTTAGATTGGTAATATTTCGGAAAATATTAATTATATCCGAAATTTGAAAAAAGATCTTTTCTATTGCTGATTTAAGCGCATTTGTTGATTAACACTTTTTTGCTACTGTATATGAATATAAAAAAATGATTGCTTTAAATTATAATTTCTATTTATCTTCAATAGTCTGGGCAAAACTCTTTGAATTTATATTTCCTTCATTCATTTAATAAGCAATTTGTTTGAAACAAATTTATTTTCACGA
This sequence comes from Leptinotarsa undecemlineata, assembly GCA_015342065.1. Taxonomy (NCBI): domain Eukaryota; kingdom Metazoa; phylum Arthropoda; class Insecta; order Coleoptera; family Chrysomelidae; genus Leptinotarsa; species Leptinotarsa undecemlineata. Next base: position 6,250 of record WOGP01005631.1, on the reverse strand, counting down.
AATATTTCTTTAATTCCCATCAAAAGAATTAAAAACACCTGTGTCATTTTTTGTTAAAAAAAAAATTGTAAGAAATATAGAAAAAAATTTTTACACAAAAGTGACAATTGATTGTTTTTTTTTCTTTGTTAGTATTCGATAAAACATACATCATGAGAATTAATTTATTCAAGATAAATTGTTCATTATATAAATAAAGAAAATATAATTTGACAAAAGTTATTTTTCAAGATATCAAAAAGAAATGAAAATGAAAAAAATCCTTTTTTGATATTCATAGTTAATAGCAAAAAAAAGGTGAACAATCAATGCTTTAAAAATCGCATTTCATTTCTTTCAAAAAATAATTTTAAGAGAAAATTTTGTTTTTAAAAATCATATTCCTCACTGATAAAAATCCCCTCCAAAAAATATCAAATATAGTATGGAAAATATATTCATAAAAAACAATTTTTTCAACAGAGAGAGGTAAAAACTATGAAAACTCATTTTTATGTATTTTATGTATTAAATTTGAAATTGGACAATTGTTTTTCCATTGCCTTGATTGAATTTTTCACTTTTTAACGTGTCTGATCATTGATAACAAAGTGGGATATAGTGGGAATTATCAGGGTTTTAATGTAAATTTGAAACTAGTAAAAATTAGTTAGTTTTCTAAAGCATATTTAATAAAATAATCACGGGCAAAGATCGGTATCGGTCAGCACATGAAGGACGCCCGCTTTTAGCGCTATTTCCGGCTCTAAATTAAAATTATAAATATTGGGATAAGGTTCCGGGGGGTGGGAAATTTTTTACCAAATTTCCTCTTTGACTTTTTTTTTAATTTTTGGATATCTTCAATATCTTTCAAGATATCTGCAAAAAACCAAACAATCTTTTTTTTACTGAGTTGTTTATAACTTTTGCAATTTTCTTCAGCTCCTCTTGAAATTTTTCATGAAGTTGCTAGACGTCATTCTGAATCGAATGAGCTCTCACTGTCGTCATTTGAATCAATAATGAATTCATTTCCACCATTGATATGAAGTTGTCCAATCTCCATATAGTCTTTTTCAAGTAAAATTACATTTTCAATCCTTTTCTACCAGTCTTCTTCAGTATTATTAGATACTTCTTCTTCAAGTAGCTGTATCACCTTCGTATCAAATTTAAAAAAATTATTTTTACGCCTGATGTTTTGTTTCAATTTTCCCCAAATCAATTTGATGAGCTTGAAAATACAAAAATAGGTGGAAGTCTCAATATATTGTGTCCATACTTTTTCAGCAATACTCTCATGGGCATACACTTTTTCAAATATTTTCGTCTGTAAAACTTCAAGTAGTTGGTTTTTGGTATAGTTATCTTCAAAATACAAATTGTTATCCATTGAAAAACTCTGTATTTCATCTTTCCTCGAATTTTTATTCGGTACTTTGATGAGCTGTCGCGAATGATTCGGAACGATGTCAAGTACTATTACACTCTTCGTATCCAAATTTGGGATGGAACATGGATTTGGGATCCATGTACTTATGAACAACATTGCAGTCCTCAAGTTTTTTTCCACATAATTTCAAAGAATTCGGAACCCATCTTTTACTTCCTCCGCAATGCAACATGATTAGCCGCGATCCTTTGTCTGCAGGCATGTTACGCGTACACATTCTCCAACCATCAATTCACCCTTTCGTGACTGTGTCGTGAGTGTCATACCAACTTTCGTCCAAATAGAAAATTTGCCGTTGTTTTTGTCTATATTTTGTTATTTGTTTTAAGTATTTGCTACACAATTCCACTATTCTTTTGCTTTCCATTACTGCTTGACGTTTGTTTATTATTTTGAATCTAAATACTAGTTTCTTTATCCAACTCTGAAGAGTTTTGTCACAGCTGCTCACGTTATGGCCAGAAGTATTCAATTTCTTCCTGATTTCTTTTGTAACAGTCGTATATTTTTTTTATGATTTCATTAGATGAACATCTAAAGGTTTTGGTAATCCCGCATCAAATCGAGAATTGACTAATTTACATACAGTTGAGAAAGGAATTTCGGTCAAATATGATGTTGCTTGTTATAGTCGTTTTCCCTCGAAACATACTCTCTGTATTTTAATATTCAAATGCATCCGAATCTTATTCACTGGTACCTCTTTTCAGCATCATTCACCAGCACTATTGGAATCACAACACAGAAAAAGTCTGCGTTGTTATCACACTCTTTATTACTATTAGTATTCGTTTAAGGACGCCACATTTTGAACAAATAACAAAAATTTTAAGTAATTATATCTACACCAATATTGAATTTCAACACTCAAATCGCGATCAGTTCCTGAACTGAACATTGACAACACAACCTTCTAACCATCCTCACATTCTATTGGTCACCGTAACATGACATCAAATTTAATTTTATTACCCTCCAGCCAATCATAAAACTTGGTAAGTAAAAATAATCTAATATGAACCGTCAATTCTTCAGTCCACGTCGAGTAGTTCGTAGCGGCATTATTTCTTTTTATTGGTTTTTTTTGCCTTCAACTATATCGGTTACTTCGACAATAATAAACATGTTAAAACACATATTGAATCAACATTTAGGCATGATCAAGCTGTCCTCGCATTGGGTGCCGCGTTTGCACACGTTAGACCAAAAAGGTGTTCCAATGAACATTTCCATCCATTTGCTGTATCCATTTGGATACACCATTACACGCTCAAAATAAAAATACAGTCCAAACAATAGACTGCAAAGAAAAAGTGAAAAAAGTTTTTAATTTTATATTAATAATCTTTGTAAAACAATAGAGGCTATACATTTCAAAGTAAATATTGAATATCTTGAAAATCTATTTGGCTTGAATAAAATAAAATATATACCAAAACATACATAGAAGTTAGACAAAGGGAAAACCAAATGAGCAAGGCATAACATGAATATAGTATCTATCCATCTGTAAATGGGTAAAATGCGCTATAGATCCAGTAACTTTTGAAGATCGCTGTTGATTTTTTTTTCATTGCCACTTGCCAGTAATTTGGAGGAAACCGATAATTAATATAACTTTTCAGACGAACCTAGTATGTTGAACTTGTTCCAATTCAAACGACCTTGTAGGTTTCCCCGTTACCGAAATAGCAATAGTGGTATCAGCTGAAAAACGACCTGTATATTCTTATTAGTTCATTAGTTGATATGTACACTCATCAACATATTTGAAAGCATTTGGTAATTCATTGAATAGTGATTCGATAAACAGTGCTATCCTTTGCAAACAAGCATATCTGTGTTATGCAATTGGTGCCGTTTTTAGTGTTTTTCATTTCAACATCTATTTGTTTTACTTCAGATTGTATATTTTTTCAGAAAATGAGTATTTTCATTATAATATTGAAACTAAACAGATTCTTGCTTCAGATCATTTTGGCTTCCCTGGAATTCAGTTCGAATTCAATATGTGTATTTCACAACCATCTTCATATGAATATAATGAAATGTTCACACAAAATATTTCCACAAACCCTGATTTAGTTCTAACACATATTACATTTTGACGGAAAGCAAAATACCCGTGTCGGCATATTTTCTCTCCGGAGTTCATCCAGACTTCCATTAATATTCATGAAAGTGTCAGATATATTTTAATATAAATTTCCATTCATCGTACCGTATAGTGGAAAGTTGCTGACGCGTCTGAAAAGACAAATTCAGCACTTCTACCAATCAGACTCAGCCATCCGTTATTTTTTAGCGAAACGCAATCGGTCGGAAAATCTGATAAGACGTGATACAAATATAACGCGTTGGGAAATGGAAAATTCGAAAAATTCTTTCATCTATTTAGGTCATTGATATCGTCAATCCAGAATCGATTGCCATGGTCCGGTTTTCACATGCATAGGCGTGATGACAGGTTTTTAAACACTATACTTTAACGTTTTGGAATATATTTTAAACACAATGTATTGTTATGTTTTTATTGCGGTAATTGATTAACGGAAAAACAGATTTTAAACATATTTTTTTTTAATCAATCTTTGCTACAAAATTATGTTATTGAAACTAAATTCTGAACCGCTTACGTTATTCTAGTAAGAAACTGGGCTGCTTATAACTTCTAAAACTGTTTTTATTTCGTAAACGTTGTACAATTCGAAATTGATTGTTTGACAATTACATGACGTTTTTTCGATTATTTCAATAAACATTGGCGTTACAAAAAGCATTTAAAAAGGGAACAAAAATAAATATTAATTTCTTCAAATTCTCAAACATGCCCCCCGCCTTGGAAGGCCTCACGTATTCTTTCAACATCTAACTGGAATCAGAATCTGGATGTTTTGATCTTAGCGACTCTACTGATACCGTCCTTTCCGGATATAGATGCATAATGCATCCCAAATTCCATCTCAAAGGAGGTAAATTATCTTCCTTTCTTCCTGAGAGGATTTCCATTTAGTTGGAGTTCGAATATATACTCTTTCTGCTAACGGTTCCAAAAATGTTGATGACACTGTTGGATAAGCTGATATCTGGACGTTCGTGTCATGGAAATGTCTCTAAAGTTCAGGTCCGGTATGGTAGTTAAGGGTCTTCCCACAAGAAAATGAGCCGTGGTAAGAGGATTCAAATCTTCACGATCGGAGGAAATGGGAAGAAGGGGTCGTGAGTTTAATACTGCCTCTACCTGCACAAGAACTGTGTTTAACTCTTCAAAAGTCAAATGGGAATTTTCAAAAATCCTTTTTAGATGAGCCTTACTTGATTTTATTCCAGCTTTCCAAATCCCTCCGAAATGACATGAATAAGGCGGAATCAAATCCCATTTCATATTGAATTGAGACATTTTATTCTCCAAATCTTTGATTAAGTTTGAAATCAATTCTGAATGAACTGTCTTTGTGACAAAACAAACAAAGAGTCCTATATGACACTTATTGACACTTCGACAAATACACTTAGAAGAAAATATTTTGAAACTCAATCTTCTGGTATGTTTAGAAGTCAACAAATTGAAGAATTCCGGTAATTTACTGAATGTTCAATTAGAATTGAATAGGTCAGGTTAGGTCCAAAGTGAATGGGTCTGTTCAACCCTCCACTGCCACTAGCAAGGATTTATTGTGGCTCACACCTATTCACACTCGACCAAATGAACCCAACTTCTTAAAGAAACCTATTAGTTTGTATGGTGAGTGGTGTTTCAGGTTAGATGGTAAGAGTACTGCTCTGACGAATTATAAAAACCTGATTCGGTCCCCAGTTCGGCAGGCACAAACTATGTGCTCTGCTGTTTCATCATTCTCCAAACAGAGGCGACACACACTGTCTTCCGACAGTCCGAGTCTCTGCATATGATGATTCAAATGACAGTGACATGTAAGAAGGCCTGTTAGACATCGTACTTAATCCTTAATGTAATAATGATAATGATAATGATGATTTATTTTCCATTCAGACAAACGGGTTGTACAGGAATTGTCAAAATAGATTATATGAAATTAGATTTTTCCTAACAGGAATATGGAACTCGTTTCTCTGCCTTGTATTAATCACATGGATATCACAATTCTTGTCAAAACATTCCCTATTTGAGAAAATGTTTAAACATAGTTCCATAATGTATAAACTCGGAACAGTTAAGATTTTCAGGTTTTTGAAGTGCGGTATTCTACTTGAGATATTTACTATCGTTCGTATAATACGCTTCTGGGCTGAAAACACAGAAAAACACAGAAAACACGAGGTACCTACAACAACAAGCAAACAGATTAGAGGAGTGGACCAACCTGTGGAAGATCAGTATAAACCCTGACAAGAGTCAGGCGATACTGTTCACCCGCAGGCTGGTACAACCGGAAGGAAATGTCACCTTCAACGGACAAGAGATTCCGTGGACCAACAAAGCGACATACCTGGGGGTCATCCTAGACAAGAAACTAACATTTCAGTCTGACATCCCCCAGAGAATTGGAATGGCTAGACATGCCAAACAACGCCTGGCATCAATCATAGGAGGCAGAAGCAACATGGGGTTGAAGGTGAAGTTGCTAATGATTAAAACCGTTCTCCTACCAATAATATTGTATGCCTGCGCTGCCTGGGGACAGTGCGCACAGACATACAGGAAGAAGATACAATCGTTTATGAACGCGAGCGTAAGGGCCGCAGTAAACGCGCCGTATTACATCCCCAATAGATACATTTACAGAGACTTAGATCTGGACACGCAGTATGTGGACGTGTATATGAGAGAAAACG
>WOGP01005630.1:0-12997 GCA_015342065.1 Leptinotarsa undecemlineata | reverse complement strand
GATTTGCACTTCGATTAATGGTTATTATAGAAGTTATCGATAACGTGGAATGATAGCTACAGATATTGAGCGTAATTGTACTGATTCCTTCTGAAATACTAGTAAAAAAGTTTCAGATTCTACATGTTTCTTCCGTCTTGCTTTTAACAATTGGATATTGAAATTAATTCATTCAAAACTGATATTATTGATGGAAAAGCATACTCCATTTTCATTTCTATTTCATCCAATCACCACAACACTACCACACCAAATAATAGTGTAGAGATGTGGAAATGAATCAAACAGAAATGCGAAAGTTTGATGGAAGTTTGAAATCATCAGAAATATATACAATTATACAATACGGACTCGAATATCCCAGTTCCTCTCAACTTTTGAATTGAGCAGGATCGGACAAAATCTTCGAGAGGGCGCTACCAATTGATTTTTTTAAACATAAAGAGAAGTTTTATGATGACTCGTTTGGCAGGTGTTGCAATTCTCTATCCAACCTTCGTCGCTTCATTGAATTCATGTACGCTTCATCCAACGATTTTTGAAGTCAGCAATTAGATTTGGCAGGGTGAATCACATCCCTAGGTTAACGGTAACTCCAGAAAGATAGCTCATTGACATCCTAAGGATACTAAACATAGTAGAGAAGTACATCTGGTTTATTGAAATTACCTTTTCACCAAAAAAATTGTGAAGTTTCATAATTGCAATCGAATGTAATACTCTCTACTGAAAATTTCATAAATGTCTATCAACAAAAATTGTATTTCCACCACGATTCCATATAAAACCCTCCAGAAATACCCTGTTTCTCATTCCATTTGTGTGTTTTGGAGTGCTTTTTTTACTGCTGACAAGTTGATCTACAGTGACCGTGTGTGACATGGGTTATTGCTGGCCGGACTTTGATACTATGGCTTGTCGGATCAATTCTGTGTATGGCCCTTCAGCTTCCTAAAAGAATTTCTCCTGCGAGTGCCGTCGATAAATATCTCTCAAATACTTTTACCATCAACGATAGTGTTCCCCAGGGATCTTTATCGTCTCCAACCCTCTTTTCATTGTACATCAATGACTTATTAGGAAAAAAAGAATCCAATTTATTGTTGAGGATTCAGAGGTGATTTCGAATTGTAGTGAAAATAACTAGGTTCAAGTCAATGCCACGAAAACCCAGGCAATGGTTTTCTCCAAAAAGATGAATGTCTCCAAACTGGATATAATAATGTTAGGACAGACAATTTCACTTCCTGCTTCGAAGAATTTAGGAGGGTTTGAAATGTACACCAATATGTCTTGGCACAATCATGTCCCTGGAATTGCAAAGGCTGTTTCCCAAAAGCTTGGAACACCGTTCTGAACCAGAAAACTGTACAAACTTCAACAACTTTTGATCCTTCATAAAGGTCAGATCAGACCTTCTTTGGAGTATTGTTCTCATGTTTGGAGCTCCGCCCCAAGCATAATCTGAAGCTGTTGGATTCAATTCAGAAATTAGACATCCGCCTGATTGCATGCGCAAACATCACTTGCAACCTTGAAAGTCTGGAACATCGGAGAAAAGTTGGAGATTTCTCTCTCTATCTCTTGAATAGATATTTTCACAGAAATTGTTCAAGTGACTTGTCACATTTGATTCTACCAAGAGCAGTAAATATCAGAAATACATAATGGACTCATGGCTCATCGTTCTGAGGTTCGACTCAGTACACCTCGAACTTTACTGTTTAAGGACTCTTTCTTTGGAAAACTGCGTTTATGTGGATTATACTTCCTGAGAACGTTTTTTCAAATGGATTTAATTTTCAGCGATTCAAATCCAAAGTTTATCGCTACTTTCGCACAGGAACCGCTCTTAGAGCGCCTTAAGAATTCAACTGTAGTGCTTGTACTTACAAAAAACGTATTGGAGTAGTTTTTCAGATTGTAACAAATGCTCCTTTCTGATTTATATATTCCTTTTAAATCAATTATAATAAGTTAAACAACGACTTCATGGATAGAATGAAAAAACAACGTGTAAAATCTTATAAAAGAGAAAATGCAAATTTCTATAAAATATACTAGAACAAAGGAAATGCTACCAATTTGATCCTGCCATTTACTATTAATTTAACCTGTTGAATAACTACATCTGCACTCTCTCAGTACAAAATACTTTAAGTTTCAGTTTTAATGAAAGTGTGGTGTATAACTTCAAATTCACCCTTTTTTTTAAATTTTAATATGAACTCTAGCTAAACTAGGAACTCAACAATATATAATCTCTTTGCAATTAGGAAGTCGACTAAGAAAAAATAATGTGTGAACTCTCTCAATATTTGGGAAAGAAAATTTTTGGCTTTCTAATACTCCATCTTGATACAAAAAAAAGGATAAGGGAATCTTCCAAAGAAAGGAAGGAAATAATCAATTTAAAAATAAGTAACTCTATACATGGATGTGTATCTTTCAATATCAACTGGTTAGTAAAAAATAAACACTCACATAACGCCTCTTTGGATGATTTATGGTCAATAATGAGTTTCGTTGGCCCATGGTGTCCTCAACACCAACATTTCTATTTCAAACGCCTCTGTACCCAACAGCGGCTTACGATTTCACTATACCAATTTTTCTTAAATTTCGCACCATACGCTATTTAGGCCACTTTTTGCAGTCTCGAAGGCTGAGGGATGAGATCCTCGATCTCATCTCGACGAGATCCGGTAACCGACTTTCTGTCTGTTGCAAAACATCCCAAGCCCTCGCGTCAACAACGGTAGCCACAACACCTCATCTCAGTGTTTTTAACTTTCCCAAGCATATGATCTTCGGCAGGATGTAATATATACATTTGTTTAGTTTAGCCAAACTTGTATATGACCAGAACGACGCGCAAAAGTTTGACAGTCATAAAGTAGTTCAGCGATTTTTCAACTGGAAAAATATCGACACCGAAGAAAGGGGTGATCGACATCGATCTCTATTAATGAAAAAATATTTTGCGGTACCCATCGCAATGGCAGTTATTACAAGATGTCCAAATGAGTAACCCTTTTCCAAAATCATTATTGCATTTTTATTAAAATCATTAGATCGATAGCTCCGAATACTTGCATCTGGGCAATTCATTAAACGTTGTTTACATTGATTGATCTAAATAACTTTTTTTAAAACAAACTATAATGAAATAAAAGAGTACTGATGTTTCTAGAGTAAATGTGTTCATTGTGAATTATTGTCCATAGTGATTCGTTTGAAATACAAAGTAAAATTCAACAAGAAATCGTATTCTTCGGAAGCTAACGAATCACTTCGAAAATCACTTCGCCATGCAAAATGCAACTTCCTTCGGGGACGGCAATGCGTACAGCCAAGAGGCAGATCGACTATGACTCGTCGGTGGCGCAATGATATGAACAAAGTTACGATGTTTACCACGAGGGACGAGAGGAGGCGAGAACCGAACCTGAACTGCTCCCGACTGATGTCCAGATAGCGGCTTGTTTATGGGATGGCTTAAACTATGTCCAGTCTAACGGACCTCATATACAATGCTATCTACAGATCCCTGCGGAACTACCTCTCCGAAAAAAGAAGTTACTACTTTTGATATTCGAAACTAACAGGACGACAAGGACGATGTTCCTGAAGGGGGATAAATTGAGTAAGGGTGGTTTATGCGTTGTCGAGCCAAATAGGTGCAAGTTAATAAGGGGTATTTTCTACGAAAATTCACATTTCGGAAGTTTCCCGAAGCATTAGAGTACTTGCAAACGACATAAGATCGTTATACATATTGGAAAAACATTATTTCGAAGACTTTTTGAAATAATATTCTAATATTGATTGAAGAGTTTACTGGAAAGTTACAAAGTGTGCCAAATGCAAAATGTTTCAAACTGGTTTGAGAAATCTGGTTTGAGAAAATAAAGGTCATGATTATTTGAATTCAATTGATTTTAAAGGACCAAATTATCAATATTTTGACTCACAACAATGACAGTTTTATTAGTATCTCAAGCAGTTTCTATCGAGGTCTTGATTATATCAGCATCAGCATCTTCTTCTACTTGTTTACAGAAAAAACCTTGTAACTGTAATCTTTTCATTTAAGGTTTTTATTATTTTGTCCTTGTTTTTTTCGTTACAAAAAAATGTTTCTTGGAAAAATAGGGTTTTTCTGTTTTTCTACGACAACGTTCTCCACATTTAGTTTAAGTAGCTGCTGGTACTGTTGTGACATTAAATGACTTTTTAATTTCGGAATACCCATCAAAGACATATAGCTGCTTGTTGCGTCATGTTTTTCTACATAGCGCAATTTATGATCTCTTCCACTGTTTCATTTTTCTGCCAAATTACTTTGTGCAGTAAAAATCCACCATCGACGACATGCACTATGCCGTCAAATGCGTTGGTCTATTCACACTAACAAGTAATTCATAGAGTTGAGATTTTACATTTTTCTTGAGGAAGTATTGCTTAAAACTATTTGCTGCAGCTGTGAAACTAGATGTAACAGATTAAAATGTGGTTGTCGAAAACATGGTTTGAAATCCACAAATTCATGCTCAAATTGTCATGGTTCTGAAAATTGCTAAAATATGGGAAAAAAACTACGAGGAAGTTAATGATTCAGATGAAACTGTGGATGAAGAAATAATGCAGACTGAAAATGATATTGGAGTGGAAGAAGGTGATGGTCTTGAAGATTTCTAAGATCAACTAGAATTGGGAAGATTTGTCGAATATAACGATGAATTAATGCCGTCAAAGAGACAAGCACTAATGAATGAGTGATTAAAATTCATACATATTTATAAACAACAAGATCACCGTTTTTGAAATATATTATTAACGTAATCAGAATGAATTACCTAAATTCAATAGTACGAGGTATATGCATATTCACAATTTATGAGATTTTCTATGATATGAATGTAATTAGAATTGAATAAATGAACTTTATAACTGAATAATATGAGTATATAACTGAATAATATAGGTGTATTCTCATTTATACAGTTATATTGGTTCACCAATATAGTTCCACAAAAAATAAATCGGTAAAAAAAAATTTGTTGACTTTCACGACAAAATTATATGAATATATGGGAAAAAAATTTAGGTAGACTGTGTCTTTAATGATTTTGCAAAAGCATTTGATAAGGTTGACCATGATTAATTAATAGCAAAGTTGAAACTCTACGGTATCAGTAACCACCTAATAACGTTTTTGTCTCATATTTAAAAAAAAAAGAATACAGTACGTCATTCATGGAGGAGAAAAATCTGAAATATTTGTTCAATACAATTATTCGAAGTAAACTAGAATATGCAAGTATCATATGGAAATCAAACCAAAAAAATCGAAACAGATTCTAGAAACAATACAAAATGAATTTATGAAATATTTGTATTTTGAAAAATACGGACATTCGCCAGGTTTCATATCGTGTGTATTACTGGAAAACAGAAGAGTTATAAAGAGTATACTTTTCTTAGGTGAAATTTTGAATGGACATGTATGTAGATAGCATTTTTCTCACCAGTCAAATCTGTTTTTATGTTCCGCTGCCAGGTATTCGTCCGCGACAAACTACTTTTCATGTCAATCAACATAAATCCCCATTGACAGAATTTGCTCAATGTATAATAAATACGCAAATATCATTAGGTTTGTTATCTTCGAAGTATCATATACAAAACTCTAACCTAATTCCTGATTCTGCTGACGAGTGTGAACGTATCGCTCTAGTTCACTAGTTATAATGATAATAATAATAAATCGACTTTATTAATCAAAAATAAATTAGATGAACAGGAGGATTATCAGCATAAGCTGTTTTTCAAATCAACCTTACAAAAAAATACAATAAAAAACTATAATAATAACAAGTATAAAATAGAAGATATATTAAGCAACACAATAATAAAAGCTTCGTTAAAATTAATAATAATAAGGGTTTTGCAAAAATCGACATACAGAGCACCAATTACCAGGATTTTAGAAGAAGTTTCAAGCGTATTTTAAATGTCATTACATAGGAAATATAGGAAAAACTACAAGTAAAGAGTGCCGAGTTGTGTTTGGGAATGAACAAGACAGAGCCATTTCAAGTATAATAGTTGTTGATCTGGGAAAAACTAACAAGTCTATTATATAAATAATCAGGTTTATTTGTTATTTGTGTATTTGTGAGGATATGTAGAGTGCGTAGTTTTTCAAGCCTTAACCATCCGGAGTCATCAAACCTACTACTGATGTGATCAAATTTACGTACCCCGAAGAAAAATCTCAATCAAGAGTTCTGAATTCTTTGGAGGCGTATTAAGTAAGTGCAAGTCCATATATGCAATCGCAATATGATAATTTAGAAAAAATTAAAGTTTCGCAAAGCTTAAGTTTGAGTTGTGTAGAAAGAATATCTCTATTGGGGAAAATTCGTCTGAGAATGTTATAAGATGATTTATAAAGATGACTAATATGTTTAGAAAATCTCAAATCGGAGTCAATCCACAAACCCAAGTATTGGCATTCAGAAGTGAAAGGCAAGGCAACATCATTTATATGGATCTTAATGAAGTTGGAAATCAGGCTCCTTTTAGATTTGGGTCCAAATAAAATATATGATGATTTTTTAGCATTCAATTTCAAGTTATGTGCGCACGAGATGTTATACAGTGAAATGAGATCTCTATTTATTAGTTCTTGTGCATCCAGGTTGCCTTCCGGAAAAGATAAGTAAATTTGAGTGTCATCAGTAGTGATGGATACTGCAAAATTCAATAAATTTGTAAACATCTGGGATATAGATGTTAAATAAGAGAGGTCCAAGAATGTAACCTTGTGGAACTCCAAATTTCGTGTTTAGAACTGCAGATTTTAAGTGATCAAGGCTGATACACTGAGTTCGATGTTCCAAAAAACTTTCAATAAAATCTACGGCACATTTATCCAAACCAAAGTGATTTAGTTTATTGCATAAAAAACTGCGGTCTAAGGTATCAAAAGCTTTACTATAGTCCAATAAAACTAGATAAGTAACATAATTTTTATCGGTTGCTTTGAAAATATCATCCGTTATGGAGAGGAGTCCGAAAGTCGTACTATGTTGAGAACAAAACCCAGACTGAACGCTAGTTATGATATTGTAAGAAGTAATGAAATTCAATCATCTGATCTTTGAATATCAGTTCAAGCGTTTTAGATAGGGAAGGTAAAATACTAATAGGTCTAAGATCAGAATAATGTGTCGGAGAGTTACACTTGGCCAGGGGAATCACAAGTGTATGTTTCCAAAGGGAAGGAAAACACGAGGAAGTGATACACGAGGAAGTGATACACGAATTCAGTATAAAGGTGATGTGTTCCAAGAGATGTGTTTCCACTAAACGAATCATTCGAAGTGAGATACTGTCCGAACCTATAGCGTTGCTTCTGATTTCATTTAAAAACTTCTGTGCAGTTTGTTCGTCAACGGGAAAGAACCTGAAAGAATATGCAGTGTTCTTAGTTTGGTACTTTTCAATAAGCGATGATTGAAATTGTATTTTGTCAGGGAGGGTAATATTGCAAAAGAACTGATTGATTTCATTTAGATTTTTCAGGTTTGGTGGTAGTTCAGGGTTTGACTTCTGACGCAAAATGTCTAAATTACGTAATGTGCTCCACGTTGCCTTGGCATTTTTCTTCAAAAGAATTTTTCTTCAGAAGATACGCTTTTTTCTCCCGACGAATAGCAGATGTCGTATAGTTCCTCAGTTCTTTATAGCTATCCCATGATACAATGGTTTTAGTTTGCTTATATTTTTTAAATGCGCGGTCCCTTAAAGATATCATCTGACGGATGTTGTACTGTTGTACGTCAACTAAGGTGCGGGTGGCTTGGTAACTCTGATATTTCGAAAAGGAGCATGGAGATCAAATAGAGTAATGAGATTATTGTTGAATGTTATTACCATGTCGTCAACGTTATCCAACCTGTATATTTCATCCCAGTCAATTGATGTGAGATCAGTCAAAAAGTAATCTTTATCAAAATTAGAGAAATCGCCATAAAAAAGCCACTTGAAGTTATTCTTTTTGTAGCCGAAATTTTTGATAGTGCAAGAAATGGCTGAGATTCTTGGAATATCAGTAATATTCACATCTGAAATTATTTCAGGATGCCAAACAATCAGGAGATCAAGTAATGTTTCACTTCAAGGGGTAACTCTAGTGGGGGAAGTAATTAACTGGGAGAAGTTAATGGTCGAAAGAAATTGATAAACGAGATCGAAATGGTTATCGATTGACAAAAAGTTGATATTCAAGTCACCTGACATTATGAAATAGTCACTCGCAGGTAAAAGATTAGAAACCGTTTCTTCTAATTCATTGAGGCACGTTGAAATATATGACTTGGGTGGACGATATAATATTCCAAAACAAATGTTTTTACCTGCCGACTTTACTGAGATTCACAGCTTTTCGGGCTCAGGGCTGATTTTATGAAAGGCAACAGTTCAAGGTGTTCTTCATATACATAGCTACGCCGTCCCCTTTACTATCTCTATCGGATCTGACGATGAGATAAGAATGAATAGACACTGATTCAGAATCGATATCTGAGTTAAGCCATGTTTCACTCTGACCGCAGATATGGATTTCATGATTTTCTAGAAAAGTCTTGAGATAGTCAAGTCCAGTGAACACAGACCTCACATTCAGATGAACAAAATTTCAAAATGCTACAATAAATGAATATTTGTAGGTAGAACAGATATAAAATTTACGATAAATTACTTCGAAGGCTTAGTTTTTTGTTGTTGTTTGATTCATTAACTTGAGGTTCTTCTCTAGTCCTCTTGGATTTCAGGCGAGTGTTTCGTTCTCCTGCAGCGTCTTTCCTATCTTCCTCGCTCTTAATTATCTTTAGTGGATCGCTTTTTATTTCTTCAGCGCTGTACGCTTTGTTGTCAACTAATAACTAGCCTTTCACGATTTTTGCGTCAATTTAATTTTTCAATGCAAGCTTCCAGTAATCTTTTATGGTCCTTTGATTACTAAGTTTCTCTTCGGTAAGATCGTTACTAATGTAAACACCTGTGCCCTTTAGCTTGAAGGCATTCTTCGGTATATCACTTTTTATTTTATTGTGAAGTAATTCAAGGTGAATTGGCCTCACTCTATCAATAGCTAAGTAAGCAATACGAAAGATGTTTCTGACGTGATATTCTTTAATTTCGATGTTGAGCTTATTATGAATAAAATCGGATAAAACCACGAAGGTGTTTTCGTTATTATTTTGTCTCAACCCGTGGATGAGAATATTGTTATTTTTATACCTTTTTTCAACCCTGAATAGTCTTTCTTTTAGAAATTTGTTTCCTTCCTTGAGGTCGGATATGGATTTTGTAAGTTCTTCAGTGTCTATTTATGAACTTTCCTCAAGCTCAAAACTTCAGTCTTAATTTCATCATTTTGCTTTTTTATCTCAGAGTTTTGGACAGTGACTTTCTTTATTTCAGCGGGAAGATCACTTAAACATACTTCCTGAGTCATAACTATGTGTGTGAAGTGTATATTGAATCTTTGGTATGAAGACTGAAAGTGGTGTTTTATATTCAGGAGTTAAAAAGTGCCACTGATAAGCTGCGAAGTTTTTATATGTGGTTTTGAATGAGAATCAGAATCAGGAAATAATTTGAAACATGCAATGAATAAGTCTGGCTCTTACATGTCACAAGATATTCGAACGAGAAGATACTGAATGGTTCCGCTGAGTCTTCAGCAATACAAAGAACTAACTTTCAAGTTTTATAGCCACTTAGTTCACGAGCAATTTGGACTTTGTTGGGAGCACATTCACTTGTTTATCAATGAAGTTTGTATTTGAATTTGCCATTTGAATTTCGGACGTAATTCCAGTTCGTGAAATTTAAATTTGAAATTCACACACTTCAAATCCTTGAAAATCCTCGTCGTCACTTGTAATGTATTGGGACTTGATATCAATAATTGAAAACACTCGTGGTTTTAAAAGGTGTTTATTCGCCATCGACTACCAATATACTGCCGTACCTGTTCGTTTTTATCTCTACCTAAGAACTAACGCCATCCAATAAGAACTACTATACTGAGTGGTATAATAAATCAATGCACTACAGCGGCATTGCGTGTTTCAGGTTCAGATATTCCATAAAAGATTGATTCTATTAAGTCAATCTCACATCATTTTGCGCGTACACTTTTTAACATTGCTAATTATAGGTGTTTACGAAAGCGCTTGAGAATTCAACTGCATCTTCTAACAAACAACCAAGGTTTCTTTTTGGTGGAAAAGCTTTGATAAAATGAATAGAAACTCTTTTAGGAGGTTTACAACTTTCAAACCATTTTTTTGCCTCGTTCAGTAAAAATCGACTAATTCTTGATAATGTTGGAACATCAGGTCACCCTATTTCAATTTTAATAGATCCAAATTCACTCACTCATTTGCTGGATTCATTATTTTTAGGCCCAAAACAGAATAAATCTACCTGTTCACCAGATCGCTGTGACATCAACGCTTAAACAGTTCAGCTAAAAACGTTCGAGTTCAATCTCCCTCCTTAAAAGACTTTTCCACAATATTCCATAAACAGCAAAACGAAAAGAAACAATTCTAGTAAAGTATTTTTCATTTGCGTAAAGCACCGTAACAAAACACTGTTTTACAGTGTTTAAACAACAGAATACGCAAGTTCACTGTGAGCGTTAGGAACAATCCAACTTCTAATGATAGAAACAAACACTGGTCGCACTTTGAATAACACATTTCAATTCCTTTCACATAAACTAAATCACATATAACGATTGCACATGGAAGGCTTCTGTATCCGATCACAGAGGAACACATAATGACTGCATATCTTCATAATGCATGATATTCCATTGAATTATCCCAAAAAACAAAAAACCAAGCCAGCAACAGGTTTCACGTGCGGCTATAGATGTTTCACATCAAAAAAGTTTTGGGTGTTTTGAAAAAATCAATCAATGTATAATGTGAGGGTCCATATTTTTGTTACTCAATGTAAACATACAATTATAAAAATTATTTTGAGATTTGTCATATCAAATCAAACAGTAACAATGAATGTTGTTGTGTGATTTCAACTGATGCTTATGGAACAATCACTTGAAAATGATTTACTGAATTCATTTCTTTCGAATTTTCAATACATCGATAGAGTATTTGAAAATACTCTATAATCTAACTTTATTGTATTCCCATAGAGTCGCTTCTCTAATGGTATTTTTGCTACTCAGTTTCCATCCATTTTTAAATGTATAATACTCGAAGGTTTTATTGCATATATAAAAATTAAAATGAAAGTCATTTTTTATGATGAATTTATCAAACTTGAAGCCTTTCAAAAAGTAGAAATATGAACCTTATATATTCTTTGGAGACTATTTTGTTTTCATATTTATCAAATACATATCGATGAGCTGACTGTCTAAGTAAGGAATTCACAGAAAAAATGGATGGAAGTAATTTAGGTTCGTATCTTATCCGATGAATTGTGATGATTTGGAAAACATAGATTTTACAGCATATTTCGTTTCTTTCGTTCCTCTACTTCAGAACAACCATCCTTAATGAGAATCCAGTCTAGTCCTCTAATAAAGGTTGGTCAACAAAAGCATTAATGTTCCTCTATCCCCTAAAATTCCGAAAACAAACTGATAAAACAGTCCAGCTTTGAACCCTTGATATTTATGATAGTCTTGAATGTACATTTGTAAAGTTATGTAGTTTGACAGTGAAATGTTTCCAGCATTCTGCTTTATTTATTTGAGTTTCGCAGAGTTTGATTGGTGAATTTAGAGGCTGTTAATAACTCGTCAAGCGAGCAACTCTGAAAACTAATAAATGCTAGCAGATTTGTATTATTCAATTAGGAAATGTCTCGTAGTAGCCATTTTCCCCTTATTACGGAAATCGTTCTCCTTGTTTCAGTCTCAAATGACGCTTTATTGTGTTTCTGGAAAATTTGACGTGTAACGGAATAGCATTGGCTCATTCCCGATTTTCAGGATGGAGCTGGACTCGTCTTTCTCTTCTCAACTAGAAAAACAAAATTAAATAAAAACTATTTGTTGAAGAATATACGGTATCATTGCTTTCATTGATAGCTTTATTCAAAAGTAGACTTTGGCATCAATCTCAGCAAGGTTCAAGATGGAAAATAATTCAAAATAATATAGTCACGTGATTCACATCATCTGTAAAATTTTTATTGTTTTTCCAAACATATTTCAATAACGGGTTATTTCTAAAATATCGAAAAAAGCTGTCTGCAAAGTTTTTCTATACACAATTTTTAGATGATATGCAAAGTTTCATGCATAACATTATTTTGATTTCTTACCTGTTTGTCTACAAAATAGAAACAGGTGTATGAAAAATTAATCAAAGATAAGGCAAAGTTATATCTATCTTTGGAAATGAACTTTATGTCTGAAAGTAATACACATCAATATTGAGAAAAGATTGAGCTTCGTTGCCTCAAGGAGGCAGAAGTGTGTTCATATTCAATCAGCAATTTATAAAACACAAAAATGATAAGCAATTTTATAGACGAGTGAATATATTCATCATGTCAACAAAAATTCTGCTGAATTGCTGAAATCAACGGAAATCATTTAATACTCTTGACTCTTGACTCTTGACTCTTGAGATGATAAATTAAAATTTGATGAGCATATCACAAATTTATGCCAAAAAATAGCACCTGGCTGCTGTTGAGTCTCATCTCAATTATTATACTCATAGTACAATTTTCATTAAATCCACATTTTATTATTTTTATTCATATTGTGCTTTTTTAACGGGATTGAGTAATGAAATACCAAGATTGTTACTTTTTGAAATTCTTAGCATTTAAATTCCAATTTGTTTGTATACCTAAGATTGTATCCTTCAAAATCCTCAAAGGATCATAAATGGCCAGTTTATCTGCTGCTCCGTAATCCATAAATTTC
>WOGP01005629.1:0-12997 GCA_015342065.1 Leptinotarsa undecemlineata | reverse complement strand
GATTTTGAATGACTCGGTTTGTGGTGTGATTGATGTGCACTTTTTGAATAATTGTATGATTTTTCTACAGTTTTTTCCTTCTTTCTGTGCATTGCTTCTAGTAATTAACAACGCTGTTCAAGAAGTTCCGTGATGGTAGTTCAGTATTATCTTTTTTGGATATAACTGTTTCCCATTCCTTAATTGAATAGTGATCTAATTTCTGAACTGAAAGGAGAATAATTAACAGATCCCCAGAGTTAACTGGCTGTTTTAGAGATTCAATTGCACGTTAATGTTTTTGAGCAGAATCTTTTAGGTTTCTGATACCTGCATAAGATTCTTTTGTGCAATCTGGAATATCACAAAATGATTTGATATGTGAGAAAATGATTGCCTTCGTATCATCTACATCTCTCTTTCAACAATTTCCATGCAACTGAATAGTTATCATTTGAAATTTATAAAGAACTAATAACATTGAGAGCTTCACCCTATAGTGATGACTGTAAATACTGGAACTTTCTCACATTTGAGATTTTAGAATTGTTGTGAATAACTGATTCAAAACTGTCACAAAATATGACCCATTGAAAGAAGGTGAGTTGATTGCTGGCAACTTAACATTATCATAATCTAACAATGTGGACTGTTAATTGGCAAAGTCTCCCCTAGTTGTGCTCCGAATTGTTCTAAAAATGATTCAGCCTTGTCCAATAGTTCAAAAAAGGAATTTTCTCTTGCTTCATTATCATCTGTATCTGTTGATATGTCAATTATTTTAGTTTGAATATCTTGTACGATTCATCCAATGAATAATATTTATCGAATCTGTTTTTTAATTGATTTTTGTTAGAGTTAGTACCATCAAATGTTGATAAAAATGTACAAAATCTTGTGATTTGTCCTTTCAATGAATTCCTTTTGTATTTCAAGCCTTTCAATTGATATGTACGTGTTGATTCGTTTATTTCTGGCATATTGAGTTATTACTGAATGTGTATTGAAACACTGAAAAGGATGTTTGATTTGGAACAATGTTAGGACAGAGACTCACTTACTTGTTGTCTATGATTTCTCTGCTATTCTGCGGCTATGATTATTGGATATGGCTATTGATCGGGTTCATCAACCGCTGCACTCTGACGATTTCGCCGATAACTTGATTTCGGTACGACACGAACTTGCTGGTTATGATTAACCACCTACCATCCCTGCCTGCGCGCGTCCTTGTCTTTCCTTTCTGTCCACATGCGTGGAGATATTACAAGATAACATTATAATAATGGACAGGATCGTCTCCAACTAATTAAAGCCCATTTGACTTGAAAATTGTCCAAGTTAAAAGAAATTAACTTTAAATGTTCGAGCCTGTCAAGTATGCCCGTTCCAAAATTGAAGGTCGACTCTTTCAGTTGTATTGCCAGTTGCATATGCAAGAAATTTTCTGTGAAGAATCCTGCACTGACGCCTGTCGGATATAATCCAACGGGGTCCGTGTTATTAGCCAGGGGAGTAGTTGTTTTCTGATAGGCGTCAGTCTATTCAACCTACTGTGTAGGTATATCCGAAACGAGCTTGAACATTTAAAGTTCATTTCTTTGGATTTGTTCACTGACTGCGTCAAGCATAGCCCACTGACTAACAAGAAAGTTTACCAATTTAGTTATAGCTTGGCAAAGGTTTCGTGGTGGCGGGCGAAAAAATGTTGTAGGGTCCGAACATGCAACAGTGGCACATTAAATTTACAGTATAAAAAATCTTTATTTTCATTTTTCATAAAAAACGTATAGGAAAAGTGTTCAATATAATTGTCTGAAAAAAATCACGATTATGATGCTATAATGTTGTGAGCTGATGCAAAGAACTATGGTTAAGCATTTTTCATTTATTATGTAATCTCATCTTGCCAAAATGGGATCTCAGTCTTTCCTAAAATATCTTCTATATCACAAAAACATTTATTTGATATAACTTCAATATAGAAGTATACATTTTAATTGTTCACTGTTCATGCTATTACTTATTAGGAATTATGCTAGAGTTCTATACCAACACCAAACCGTTATTTTTATTACCTCGACATGTGTTTCAATCACCAAGTGATCACTTCCAAGTGAAATATTAATCTTCCTCTTATATTATCAATAATTTGCTGTTATAACCAGGCCAATTTTCCATTTTCCAACAGTGGCACATTGAAAGAAATTAGGTAACAGAATAAAAAATATTTTTAGCGAAAACGAAGAATAGAATAAATTAATAGTAGGTAGTTTCAAAATAAACTATAAATTAAATCAAACCGTCACTGCATTACATTACACTATTTTCATGATATTAAAACTACTCACAACATTTACCTGTGTAGGTATATATGAATTACATATTCAACTTGATCTTGAGTTATGCATATCTAAGAAATAGGTGAATCTCTCAAATTGTGAATATCTTATGAATTGTGTAGTGTAATAAATTGCTGTTTTATCCGATTCAATTTGAATATAATTTGTTTTCAGTGCTGGTAAATAAAAGCTGATTCCGAATATGTATTTTATTTTACTACCCTATTTCAATATTTTGAGAGTCTGCAAATATGATAAGGGTGAATAATTGTTCTAATATAATCTTATAAATTAAATATTTAAATAAACAATATTAGAAGAAAATATCCACTTTCTTTCATTGTTGTCTGTATCAACCTATCATCTTCGCTTGAGTGCATCCACATAACTTTATCAGTCATTGAGTCATTCCGATAGTAATCGATGTTTCATCGAGAAACATATTTTTCTAAATTATCCCCAAGCCATAACCATAAATAATTCTGAGAGGAGAATATAGTACAAATGAAGGGCGACTGATAAAGTCACTGCCATTTATGTGATATATTTTTATGGTTCAAAAATCGTTCTGGTATAATTTCTATGCCTTGGAAACATTGAGATATATAGCGCTTGATATTACGTGCTACGTATATTGCAGAACATGATTGCTTTTGGTAAAACTCAGCAGAGAAATTGATTCATCATTAAAAAAAATAACTTAGTAGAACAATTTAGCAAATATCAATAATACTATTTGGAAGGCGACATGAATAAATTATCGCACGTTGTGTTGAAATGAAAATGAAAGTATGTTTATGCATAATGCTAAAAACGATATATCGGGCGAATCAAAAAATTTGTGCTACTTTAATTATAGTAAAAAAGGAAAAACTTAAATTTCAGAAGACTAGTGATATCGTTCTCAACTGATCTCACGATATTGCCCATGCATTCGATGATTATTTTGATTATGTGTATAATATTCCCAATCCTAATGTCAACCTTTTAAATTTAATAAAAAATCCAATTACATTAATGAAGTGTATTTTTATCAGGAAAATCAGAGAGGAAAATTTTCGAAGCTGCAAAAATAATGAAAAATAAACAATAAAATTTTATTCACGCATTATTTGAACCGTTGATGCAATTGTTCAATTCAATTCTACGTAATAAGCTTCATTCCACTACTTAGAAAACTGCAAGGATTGATATATAATTGGTTTGGTACAATCTATAAGTTGAATGTTGCAAAAGGGGGATGTTCGTGTTCAGATTGTGACGAAAACAATATAAAATGAAAAATGGAAAAACAGAATGTTACAATTTCGGAAGATCAATATGGCTTCCAAGATAAAAACCACCTATAACCAATATGTCTTGTACGTCATCTCTGCTAAATGGAAAAACGGAATGTTACAATATTGCAAATATCAATAAGGCTTCCAAGATAAAAAGTCACCAATAACCAATATGTCTTGTGTGTCATATTAGCAGATGCACTTGATAAGGCATTCTGTGTGGTGTAATTTATTTTGAATTATGGAAGGTATTTGATCAG
The DNA here is from genome assembly GCA_015342065.1 of Leptinotarsa undecemlineata. NCBI lineage: Eukaryota > Metazoa > Arthropoda > Insecta > Coleoptera > Chrysomelidae > Leptinotarsa > Leptinotarsa undecemlineata. Next base: position 9,136 of record WOGP01005629.1, on the reverse strand, counting down.
ATTGGCTTGAAAATTTCAATTCATAATCCCATTTTAAATTTTATTTGAGTAACTTTCAATGAGGATATCATATATATTAGAATTGAAGACTATGAAGCCATATCAAGGGTGCAACAGGTTTCCAATCTTGGCACACTACTGTTTTTAATGTTTATTGATGACATTTCTCGAGTTACCTTATTTCTATGTCAAAATGTCAAAGTGGAATTGACTAAATATTTCAGTGGTGTCTTGATGATCATCTCCAATAATATTCAAAATTCCAGTAACAAGAGATATAGGCAGACCAATGACTTAGACATCTTTTTTTTTATCATATATTCACTTTGATGGCCCATATGGACAGAATAATTTCCACAGCAAACAGAATATATGGGTTTTTGATAGACAGAGTAGAGACTTCAAAAATTTCCAAAAAATAAAAACCATATATCATAGTTAGATACGATTAGGAATCACACGTTAAAAGGTAAGACCTCGTTAATCCTTACGAATCCTTAGTCTCGATAATTTTCCCTATTGCTTTGTATGCACTGTTCCATGAGGTTTCTTCTCCTTTGAGATCAACCATCATATGTACAGGATTGAATAATTTTCCTGTTTTCCAGTGATTTCCGTACGCATTGCTCTCCATCTTGGGCATGCACAAAGTTTGTGCTCCTTATTATCAAATACATGACATTGAATGCCAAATGCAGACTCCGATATTTACCGAAGCAGACATATCCAGGAAGTGGCTGGATAAGGTAGTAATCTACTTCTCAATAGAGTCGCTTAACTCAGTTCCATAGAAACCACTCATCTCCATAGAAACCACTCTTCCATTTCAGTTGCCAACTGCGCATGTTATTTTCCCTGGCTGCAGTTCTCAGACCACTGTTCCCTTCTCTTGGTCATTCGAATTTCCCTTTGTGAAACCCACGCATGCTGCCTCAGCAGATATCGTTTTATATGAGATGCACGTTCGAATATTAATTTTTCTCTTCACTCCTGTTAATTTCTGGAAATGTTTCTCATTTTGAATTGTGGTATACCAGGATGGAGCACCGTACATAATCTGGGAATGAACTACATTAGACATGATCCGTCTCTTTTAAAGCTCTTAAATCTCTGATGTTGGGCATCAGATTTACTAGCGTTGTAGTTTTTTTCGGCATTGAGAACGCTTTGTTTTATATGATCTGCAGAGGTCAGCTTAGTGGCGAGCCTTACTTCAAGGTACTCTCCCCCCTGGCTCAGTTCGGTCTGTTTAAAATCTATTTTATCATTGAACAACTGTCACCTCCCTAAGAACGATAACTCTCAAAAGTCGAAACTTGTGCGAGCTAAGGACTAAAGAGGTTATACCTTTCAGCGTGTGATTCCTAACACGGGTTAGATGATAGGAAGTGAAAATCGATTGTTCGGCCTTGCGGTTCAAGCCACCGGTTCTAACACTGAAGGATTGAGTTAGTAGAGCAAACCATCCACGAAAACTCACCAGGCTATCGTCTTACCTGTGTTCCTTTGTCATCAAATTCCATTACTCCTATTTCTTATGATTTTTCAGAAGCACTGGTTAACGGAAAAACAGATTTTAAACAGATTTAACAATTTTTTTTTTCTGTAGCTGGTTTCAGGCACCTACTTTTGATCCACTCCGATAGATAATCGTAGTATTGCTCTATTTGCTACATTCATTAGTAAATCCTCGTTTCTGGCAACCACCACTACTGCAACGTCGTCGGCAAACCTAACCAAATCAGTTCAATTGATTATATTGAAAAGAGCTCATTATACAGGATGTTCCACATCGTAGATCCTTGGACTGATCCCTATGGGACACCATTATTTACACTGACAGTTTTTTTATCATCGATGTTTTCAGTTAAATTTCCTTTTCTGATAGATATGAGGTTTTTTTTATTTTTCTGTTTCTTAGATCCTCCAATATGAATCGCCTTGGAGCACTCTTGAAAGCATTCTTCACATCCAGCGTTATCGCTATAAAGAGATTTAGTTGAATTTCTGCCTCATTGGCGATGTTGACAACGATCTTTATGTCGTCTACTGTTTAACGCCCTCTCCTAAATACTAAGTGTTGGTTAGATGAACTTCCCGTCCGTACAATTTTCTCATTGGGACATTCAAAGAGTTTTCTCTCAGAATCTAGGAGACATAATGACGGGTGATCTATAGGTATTTGTTGCCTTTCATCTAGAGTAGTAGTTTTGCCTTTTCTATTCTGGCTAGTGCCAGATCATGAGCTACCCGAATTCTATTGCTGTTGATCTGTAGAAATTCGATTCTCATTCTGGTCGAATTCTGTTTTCTGTGCTTTCGCTCTGTTTGTCTCTCTTATATACTCTCGGCATTTATTAGTGACTGACTGATGTTCTTCTGTACCGTAGTAAATACAGTATGGCCTGTTGTGACACTCTACTGCTCTATGCCCTTCATCTACACACTTGAAACAGAACCCTTCTCTGTTTGCTCCTGTGCAGTGTTCGTGGTCCCAGCACTTGAAACAACGAATGGCTTCCGTAATTTCTTTCTCTGTCACTATAGCATCCATGTCCTTGATATGGATAGTGTTCTTGTTCGTTAGCTACAGTGTCTTCGCTTCGAGTACTTTCTGTTGCAGCCCCCTTTTCGAAATGTTTGCATTATCTACTTTCCTCAATCTCCCTTATGTCACCTTCTATTTCATTAGGTTTTACGGCTAATTTTATAGTTTTCAAAAGTTCAGCATATCTTATCTTTCATCTGTATCAGTACGGCATTTTGCTTGGATGTTTTCTTTCTGTGATTATTGTTACGATTTTCACCTGGATCTTTTACGCTTTCGATTTTCACCTTTGTCTCAGTCTCTCTACTGTTTCCGCTGTCTCCTTGATCTGTTTCATAGACAGTTAGGACTATCCCAGTTTCTGCTAACAGAAACATCAAAATTCTTGTCAATATTACTCCTAGGACATCTGTGTCAGGGATGGGCTAGAAATCATGTTGTGAAACAACATGATTTCTAGCCATAACCAGAAACTGAAACGAAAATTCGTTAGCTCTATCACTTGAAGATATTTGCTCAATTGTCAACGGGTAATATATTCATTTCCATGTTCAAATGACATTTCTATGTTTATCCGGAAAAATCATCGCTGTCTCTCCTTCTGTCTTTCCCTATCTTGTCAGTCTCATTCTTTCACCTTTCTTTCTTTCTCCACAGCATTTTCTGCGGGTTCGTTTCATTGGGCATTGTACGGTGCAATCGTAACATGCTTTATATCAAATTTTTCCAAAAAATCTGAAACTCAGAACTAGTGAAATGTTCAACAAAAGTCATTTTTTGTGGAGTAAAATCAATATAAATTTTATATTTTTCAGATTGTGGAAGGTAACAAAACCCAAAAAAAGTCGTTGAAAAAATTATGAAATTTTTTGCGTTGTCAGAAACAATGGTTTTCGGTAAACCATACCTAGAAAATGTAGCATGTAATGCCGATATACTAAGGTTAGTAGTTATATTTGAAGTTGGAAAAACCTCCACCCATTTGGAATGAGCATCCAAAATAATAAAAAAGAATTTATTGAGGAAGGGTCCCATATAACTAATATGGATTCTAGAAAAAACTTCTGGCCAAGTCCACGTATTGAGATTTGTTTTCGAAGGACTAATTTTTTTAATTGTACAATTTCCAGAACTTTTTGCTGAATTCTCGATATCTTTATTGATTCCTGGCCAGAGAAAATATGTTCTGGCGGTACTTTTCATTTTTATGATACCTAAATTAGAAAAATGTAATTGATTGAGTAAACGCTACCTCAACTGTTGTGGTATAACCACTCTGTTGTTCCAAATAAAAACTTCGTTCTCATTTTCATCTTTTCTAGCATATTTTGGCCATTTTGACTTTACAAATTTGATTACTGTTTGAAGAACATTATCTTTCAAAGTAAGTGATTGTATCGTTTGAAAGTTTGTAGAAATCAATTCGTTCTGCAAAAAATTACATAATCCACATCAACACATTTCACATATTCAATTTTATAATGGTAATTGTTCAAAATGACAGCCTACCTTCTCAATCTATTGGCTGAGTATTGTGGAATTCCTTTTTTTGGACTGACAATGACTGTTCACCAATCTTTTTCTGTGCATTGTTATTTCGAATATTATAGAGCTGTACTTGATGAGGGATTCACAATCATTACTTTTCTGAACCACTGTTTTGCCTAGTGTACAATTCAGGATAGACGTGTAATCCTGTATTCTGAATGTCGTTGTGTTTCCGTTTCCAGAACGCCTCATTTACACAGTCAGTCGCTTGGCGCCCATCTTCACCACATCTGAGACATAAGGACCCTCGGTAGGGTCCTTCACACTGGGATCTGAAGAGGACAAATTCCCAGCATCTGTAACATTTTTTTATCTTTTGAAAAGAAGTGAAATAAAAAAGTATTAGACAATATAATACGAATTGTATGGTGGTGTGTACTCACATTGAGCTGCTTTCAATTGCTATCTGTTATTAACTAAAAATCGACGAATTGATCGGTAGCTTAGCTGGGTCACTTGATTTGGCTGCGTCAATGCAAGCTTGTTCGATGGACTACTAAAATAGAATGTTGAGCTGTTACCCGCTCACTCCTGGTAGGGTTAGAAGTGGAGTGGAAGTGGAATAGGACAGTTCTTTCGAATAATTCAAAGTATCATTAGGGTAGGTGGTAGGTTAAGAAAGGCAAGCATTCCCTTTGACCAAAAACATCCTATTTTGCCCCGCAATCATATTTTCAACTATCATCATATTATCAACTTCTCATCTTGCACGATCATTATGAAAATCTGCATGAAGGACCACAGGCTCTGTTAGCTATAATCAGCTATAAATTATTGTCCAGTATCAGGGCGTAGTACTATTAGAAATATTTTGCATTGGAGTATTACTTGTTTCAAGGTTAGACCTTTTGGTTTCAAACACATTAAGGAGCGTATAAATCCAAATCGACTTCTCACCAATTGCGGAATTGATTATGCGGGTCCCTTCTGCATCAAGGTCAGATGGTCAAGCATACAAAGAGTTTCAAAGGGTTACTTATGCCACAAAGGCAGTGCATTCAGAACTGGTAAGTGGTTTAACCACCAAAGCTTTTATAAATTCTTTCAAAATATTTACCGCTTGTCGTGGAGTGTGTAAAAATATTTTCTCAGATAATGGTACAAACTTCACGGGTGCTAGTAATGAATTGAAAGAAATGTACACCTTTCTTCAAAACCCTCTAAACTAACAATTTTCTGAAATGATCCATTTTTACTATATGTAACTAATGTTAGTTTTATTGTTTTTATTTTGCATTCAAGTTGAATGTAGGTCCTTCCAAAGAGGGCGGTATGTACGGTGAGAGTTCATTTCATTCATATTTACTTCAATCTTTCATTTTCTAATGTCTCGAACCGCTCCGTAAAGGCAAGTGGTTGCATTCCAGAACACTTGAACCTCTCACGGTTCATCCCTCTCGAGCGAGAATTGATCGGTGCAATGTATATCAGTCAGTTTGAGTTCTGTCATGAACGGCAATATAGTTGAACATCTGTTTGTTCTCTTCCATATTCACGCATTGTAAAAATATTTCAATATCTGCTATCGAAGTAATAGTTAAATGTTGAAGTAGTGTTTTATTAACAAGGTTAATGCTACAAAAGTCAGTATGATCATACAAGCAAAACAATGGTATCGCAAAAAGATATCACTGATAGCCATTCCAAAACTAGTTTGTTTCCGATGTAGTTCAAACATTGACTGAAAAAAGAAAGATCACAAAATATATAAATGAAATTCAATGTATAACATAGCAAACCAAGACAGAGAAAAGTAAGGAAAATATCCCCAGTTGTGACAATAGAAAATTCTGAATCAAAATTAAGAAAAACTGAGAAACCTGAATTGAAGAGTGGTTATTAACATTGTCAATTATTGGTATCATGTATGCTGCAAAGTTATCCAATATACATGAATCTAATCACTTGCAATAGACAAAATGCAGCACGAACATGTCTTTATTTTTGGATGTGTTGGAGGCGTTTAACCTCCGTATTTTCGATATTGATGACTATTCATCATTCACGGGAGTACACGAATAAATTTCGAAAACCTTTATGACGTTGAGTTTATAGAGGAGATGGATGTCGAGTTTACGACTCCAACCGACCTCCCTGTAAATTTAAATCAGGAGCGAGTCTACAGAGGAGATGGATGTCGAGTTTATGACTCCAACTGACCTCCCTATAAATTTACTTCAGCAGCGAGAGCTGAGGCGTACGCAGAACATGTCTCAGGTGGGAAAACAAACCCCGCATGAGCAAGTTAGCAAACGTTTGCGCTCAAGTGATGATTCACCAAAACCAAAGGCGAAAAAGCCCTGAACGGCTGAATCTAAAGCATCGTCAGGTGTAGCTGATGTGTAAAAACCCTCATATGGGAAGATTGTCGTGGGTATCAAGGTGGAAATCTTGCATCTTGACTATCCTCCTTGACTATCCTTAACTAACTCATCAACAGAGCATATACTTTGTGCCTATCCCGCTAGGGACCGAATACGATATTTAGAGTTCGGCACAGTCGTACTCTTACCATCTGACCTGAAAGACCACTCACCATACCAACTAATCGGCCTCGTTAAGAAGCTGGGTTTATTTGGCCGAGTGTGAATAAGTATGCGCCACAATAAACCCTTGCGAGTTACGATGTAGGGTCGAATAGACCCACTCACTTTGGACCTAACCTAATCCAACACTAATTCCGCTGATAACAACGCAGGTTGTCACTCCGAGTGAAACTATTTCCACATTCACTACACTATACTTCTTTCATATAATACCAGACGATCATGAGGTGAATTTGAAATGAGTGAAATATCCATACCACACTTCTTATAAAAGCCCAACTCCAGTTCACTCCAATCCTAGGTAAAGCTAAAAGATTTCATTCAAGTTCATATAGTGTGGCTCAAGCTCAAGGTCACGTATCGAATACAGATTCGGTTATCAAAGTCAAACTCTTTGCTCAAGGTCATATCCCGTGCTCATAGCTCAAGTTCGTTTGGGGTCTTCAAGGTCATATGACGTGTACATATCTCAAGGTCATGTAACGTCATTGGAGGAAAAGGTCGATTGATGAATGGAGGTTTAGAACCATCATTAGCACCCAACTCAAATTGCTTCGAAATTGAACCCGAAACATCTTAAACTACACTTTTCGAAAACACACGGCACTCTTGTATTATAAACTTTCCGATGCCTGCTTCCCACGTAAATATAATCAATAGCGATTTAAATCCAATATAGATCAAAACTTTCGCACAAACACCGCTCTCAGAGCGTTTTAGATATTTTCCTGTAGTGAGTAAGAAACTATCTGTATCTGTGTATCAATCCGTATCAAAAGTGAATATACGTACATTGAGAAACGATGAAATCCAATGTTTGCTCTTAAAAAAACATTTCAGAAATCTCCAAAATCATTATTTTCGTCTAATGTAACCATCAACGTGTATTTTATAGTTATTAACATGAAAATATTTCGCAATTTAATATTCAGTTCCTATTGAAAGTGCTACAAAAAGCAACTTCATTAGGAAAGAGTCAGCAGGTCGATATCATTTCTGAAGTTCCTTTTGAGAAAAGGGAAATATTTCAGCAGATTACCATGTCGACAACCCACATCACGAATGTATTTTCAGGTGAATTATCTTAATCGGGAACATTTCAATCCTACATCAACGATTTGGCCACAGAGCAATTTCTTTGCCCTGATTCATCATCAATCTTCCACTTCAATCTGAGGGTACAACCCTTTTCTCAGAGATATTCATTCAGTGACGTGAGTTTGGAAAGTGAGTGATGTGGATTTTCCTCACTATAGTGAGATCAAATTTTTGTTGTAATTACTCAAAAGGAATATTTTCCTCTTCTTAAATTCGGCAGGAGATTGCTAAAATTATAACATAATAAATTTTATGAAATCTGATTCAGTGTCGACATGAATAACTATTTTCGGGTTATTGAACGGAAGTCATTTTATTGTGGAGAGAATAAGATATATATATCTACCTGATTTTGGATATTTTTACCTTTCACAATGTAAAAAAAATTATGAATCCTTCAACATCTGTTCAGGACGTTTGAAAATTGACCGTACAAGAAACCTGCAAGTATCATTAGATTTGTCTGACTTCTGAAAACAGGAGTAGCTTTCAGCCTTCGAAACGTTAAAATATATAGCTGTATTTCTCAGCTCGTTTTTTGTTAGCAAAATTATTGAATAAGACATGTTGCTGATGAATAAAACTTTTTATTGCGAAAAACTACTTCAAATAATTTACGCATTAACTTATCATGGATAATTAAAAAGTTCACCCTTTCCATGCGTGTATGGAGTTCTCCATTAAAATTTTAATTTTTTTAGATTTTTGGTGAAAATACCCAAAAAAGGTCGATATATTTCCATGTCATGGCTAAATTATTTCGAAGTGACACTTCAAAAAACGGTGTGGCCCTTCAATGTCTTCTTAGAATATGTCATCAACATATCATTCAATTAGAGGAATATCAAATCATCATAATTGTTTCCAGTAAGTCATCTAACAAAAAATCATACAAAATTGAAGATGAATTTGAACCCATGGGAGTTCCGAAAATCTGTTTTCAATATCGATTGTTGAAATAAAAAATATTTGATTCAAAAACAAATTTGAGTGAAATGGGATTTTTTTTTGTCTAAAGTTGTATATTGTATAATTATTAACAATATTCATTCACTCGATCAATAGAAAATTGTAAGTTTTGATATTATTTCTTTATTCACAAATCTTCAATTAGAATCGTTAGTTTATAGTATCGAGTATCATTGGAGTGAAATCACACAATATACCTACAACTTTAGACGACAACAATCATTCAATTTTACTTGAATTTGTTTTTGAATCAAATATTTTCGAATTCAACTATTTATATTATAAACAGATTTACTGAACTCCAACGGATTATGTAATTTTGTGTTAGATGACTTACTTCACGTATGGGGAAGAGGCTGAATAATCTTTACTTTACCTTGACATCATAGTTATCATATTTGGAGGTAACGTTCTTGAGACCATGTGG
>WOGP01005628.1:0-12997 GCA_015342065.1 Leptinotarsa undecemlineata | reverse complement strand
GTATTTTGAATGGTGTTTGTGTGTAGTATTCTGTATGTGTATATTTATCTATTTATTTTTTTTTTTTGACATGTCTAATATCATTACTGGTGATCTGAAAGATGAATAAACTATTACTATTACTATTACTATGTGTTATAATGTGATATAAACCAATTTGTGATGCGACGTTTTGTTCGTTAGATTATTATAAATTATTTTCCAACTCCAGATAATTCAAGTGAAACAAAAGTAACATTTTCAAAGATCTCCAGTTTTCGTCAACAAGTTTATTGAAAGTTATTTGAAGGAAATGTGGCTTATTTGAAACATTTAAAAAATAAGCTTACATTGGAAAAACAAATTCATTCTCATTTTTCACGAAGCTTTGCTTCAGTTAATTGATAAATTATTATCGGATCTCTGCTGTGATAGATAGTTGAATAATAGTTTAAATAATGAACCTAAGAAAGTTTCGCCTCGTGGAGGAGCTCTTCTTATATACATACTTGAAAAGATTATGAAATGAAATTTTATAAATGATTTCATTCTATGAATTGATGGATGTAGCGGTTACTACGTGATAGGAAATAATATAGAAGAAAAGAGAATTGAAATTTTTTATGTTTTTTACCACTTTTAATAATATTATTTAAATTTTTTTTATTAATTATAATTAATTTTAATATTATAGGAGAAATATGCAGTAACGTTAGTTACAAATAAAAGTGGTAAAAACATAGAAAGTTTCAATTCTTTGATTTGTAACTTAAGTTACTGCAATTTGGTCCAATATATAGAAGTGGTAAAAAACTTAGAAAGTTTCACTTCTCTTTTCTTCGTTTCTCATTATATTTCATTCATTTTTAAGGTAAAAGGTTCATATATATCAAAGGAATGGAGTGAAAAATGTTTTTTTTAATGTTTTCATTTCAAGTCTTTCTCTATTAACATAGGATAGTAATTAATCACAGTTATGAATTTATACGTCATTTTTCAATAAATTGGTCATAAACAAATAGAAAAATTTATTTTTTTTTTGTCATTCTGTTTAAAAAAAAATTGTTATTTAGAATAATGTTTATAATGTTTTATTCAATAAATTAATTTTTATTCAATTTTAATTGATATAAATAATTCAGAAAAAATTCTTGTGAAAGTCATTATTTGTGTTTCTTAACATTTATAAGTTTTTTTATCAATTGTTCATTTTTTCATCAACAAAAAAATTGTTATAAACAATTGAGGATTATTCTCATATTTTTTTTCTAAAAGTTGATGTTATTCTAAGAAAATCTATATGCAACAAAAATGAAAACCTCAATAGTTATCAATACGTTTCAATATAACAGGACAGCAGCTGTGCGATTTTCTTGTGTAACGAACTGGTGTAACTCTCAAACAATTAGTGATACGATGAAAGACAATCAGGTCTTTTTCATACATTGATTTTTCGAAATCACTGATCATTTATAATATGCGTTTTTTATGAAAATTTGAGCCTGATTTTTACATTTTCCTATCTTTTGTCACCTATAACTTGTTGAATTATGAAAATACGGCGATGGACCTTCAAGACATTTATTCATAACGGTATCTCCATTTGATAAAACAATATACCCGTTTTCGTTAATAATTGTTCCACTTCTCTCATTTTCGAATTAATATTTAATGTTGTAAAAAAATATTTTTGGTGAATAGCTATTTTCAGAGACTACGCATATGTGATAAAAAATGTGCACGAAACCCTATTTTCAGCGTAAAATTTAAATTATAAATAATGGAGGTAAATTTCCGGAAGTTAGACTTTTTCATGGGAAATTTCCCTCTCTTTGAGAACGTTTCCGTTTCATTTCTTAAATATTTATAGTTTTACTGTTACTTACAAAAACCCAGAATACCTCATCTTTCCTCGATTATTTTGTTTATAACAATCGTAATTTTTTACCCTCTGTGAAATCCTACGATTACATTGTTCTAGGGCTTATTCTGATGTGAATGAGCTCTTGCTCATATTTTCAAAAGCTTTATATTTATTTTTCACACTTTTCACCTTGTTACCTAGTCACTAGTTCCTAGTGTAATACACTAACACAATTCCAAAGATCTATTAAACGATTTGGTTTCAAATGGACTCAAATAAATCTAGATGATAAAGAACTTTCCTTTTGAGAGAAATTATTTTATGATCAGACAAAGATCCTTTAGAATTGCTTTATTCCTTCTACGATATGAACCAAAAGAAACACTAGTTTTCTTCAGAATAACGTACGCATCCTGAATAATCAAACATTCAGAGACCCGCTTTTATTTCTAGCAATCAAATGATGACATACCTCATCATATCCATACCACCTGAATTGTTCCTAGAAGTAATAACAATGGAATAGTAACGTTTCACGATAATGACGACTTTCGTAGGTTTGGCAAATGAAGGTTTACCCGGTTATTAAGAAAGCATGACTGGTGTGATTGAAATTGAAATTGAATATAAAATACAATACGATGCTCCGCTAAATGTCAAAATTATAGCGCTGACAATTACATTTCGACATAATGTGAAGGATATTTTCTTCGATAATTGGGAAGATGATTGAGCAAAAAAATTGATTTGAATAGAATTACTCAACGTTACACAAAAAGCGTTCACTTAGACATCAATCAGAAATATTTGATTTCCTTCTTATGATCAAGGATAACTTTTCGTTCATAGGCGTCCGATGTTGCATTTGAAGAATCATGTCGGATCACCAAAAGATTTTTTCTTATTTTGAGGTGAATTTAAAGAATCGCCATCCAGATAGGTATTAATCAGTATTGAGTACTTTTTCTCTTTTTATTGTAATACAATACTCTACAGAAAATAGCCCAATTACCGAGCAGGAAATAACAGAGTACAATAAATACATCACAAACAAGTGACTGTAAAGTTAACAAACACTACAAACAATACAACAATCAAGTGACACATTTTATAATTATTATACGTGACAAAACAATTATTTAAGGAAGTGGGAATTTATATCTGATAATTTGCAACTAGATATATCTAAATTATCGCTAACAGAGTTTGTCACTTTACATACACATGGCATGGATCGGAGAATTCCCCAGAACATTTGTGCGAGATATTTTCATATAGAAAGTACTCGGGTGTCTGGAACAGATTCTAGAAATATAAATATTAAACTTTTCCAGTAATGTTGGACAGTCAACTAAGCTTTGGATAATTTTATAGGTTAGTACCACACTATAATATTTACGCCTTTTTTCGAGACTGAAAAAGTTATGCTTTTGTAGCAATTTACAGTGAGTGTTTCCTATTGGAGGATAAATGCCATCCGTTTTTAGGCTTAGCAGTTTTAAAAATCGTCATGGAATTGCTTTATGATGTTGATGAAAGGTGCTCCACACGACTGAGTCGTATTCTAACTTTAATATTATGAAAGCATAGAACAGAGTTTTTGAGGTCGAAGTTTCTTTGAAATCACTACTGTTACGAGCAATTGATCCGTACAAACGACAGGAGGTTACAACATTATCGATATGCCTATTAATGATAATACAGTGTCAAATGTGACGCCAAGATCAGTAATTTTTCCTTGTCTCCCAGGGAAACGTTTCTATTGAATAATCAATAATCAAGATGTTCGTTTTCAATCTGTAAGACATGACCTTACATTTATCCGGATTCACCGACAAGTTATTTCGATAAAACCATTCTGCAACTCGTCCTATGTTTGCTGAGATGTTCACACAATCATCTATGTTCTCAACGGGGCAGTATAATTTTAGATCATTGACATACAAAAGGAAATACACATCTATAATATCTGCAATATCGTTTATGGAGATATTGAAGAGTAACGGTCCCAGATTTGACCCTTGTGGAACATCGGAAGAAGCACTATATTCGATAGATTTGAAACTATTGGGCTGAACATACTGTTTTCGATCCCGTAGATAGGAGTGAGAGAGTGCGATTAAGGTTGGATATAATCCAAAGGCTACTAGTTTGTTTAGTAGAATGTCATGGTCAAGCCTGTCGAAGGACTTAGAAAAGTATGTGTAAATAACATCAGTTTGGGCCCAATTGTCGATATATTCAGCAATATGTTGGGTTACAGTCAGCAGGTTGGTGGCCGTTGAACGATTTTTCATAAAACCGTGTTGGTTTATACTTACATTGCAACTTACATACCGATATATAACTCGATCCAGCAGAATCTCCAAAACCTTTTCAAAATTGCAAATAATTTTCAAAAATTAGATGGAACATTGCTACAAATTGAAACGGAATTATTTAACAAAAAATTGTGTAAACAAGTTAACCATTTCTCTAATATCGCTCAAGTTTTCAAAACAGTAACGAAAGAAGTATTCACAATATCAAAGAATTATTACATCCTTCCAGTAAAACCTCAAGACTCGATAGTTTGGAAATTGTTTTTTACGAACAGAGTGATTCAACGTCCACCAAACACCAATTGGTTGATGGGGTATCTGAAAATCGCAGAAGTCATCAACAAACTCTGGTCAGTAGATTTATCCAACACAGTGAATACATTTTCACTTACATATGCACTTCGTTTCATGGATTGCACGCAGCAATCACGACATGTTTCTTCGATATCTTCTGGAAGGTTTACACCATGACAAGTAACGAGAGAAGTATACACAATATCAAAGAACTATTACATCCTTCCAGTAAAACCCCTAGACTCGATAGTTTGGAAATTATTGTTTATTAACAGAGTGATTCAAAGTTCACCAAACACTGGATGGTTGATGGAGTATTTGAAAATCGCAGAAGTCATCAAAAAACTCTGGTCAGTAGATTCATCCAACATAATGAATACATATTCCTCAGAAAACTAAATCTGAAAATTTGCACTTCGTTTCATGGATTGCACGAAGCTATCACGACATATTTCTTCGATATCTTCTGGAAGGTTTACACCAAGACATAAATAAAGTCACTGATGATCCTAAATCAATTCCGACGGGATTCGGAAACGGAACAATTTCTAAGATTAGCCTCGACCTACAGTGATCTAGTACGAGGATTTGAGGACCCTGGTGGGTACTGACCCATCACAAACAGTGCTTGGGATTACAAAAGACATATGATCTACCTTAGAAAGAAGAAAACACACTGAAAAATACCATGGTTACTATATGGTGATGATATCCACTTTAACTTTCTGCAACCGGGCCAAGGCATCACCCAAGAGTCCTATTGTGAATAAATCGACGAAATTTCGCCAGCAGCAGCTAACACTGGTCAACAGAAGAGGTCTAATTCTGCTTCAACACCCGTCTGCAGTTTCACAAATAGAGAACGTTTCAAGAGCTTTAAACAACATTTTACTCGAGTTTTCATGCCATTTGAAAATTTTTGAGAGGCGGAGTAGAGAATATGGCAAGAGTGCTTGTCTAAAATATTGATACAGTATTTGATGACGGTTCCGTTTGGTTTTCGTTTTGTCTGGGCACCCCATAAATATCTGTTGATGAATAAATATTGGCCAGCAGAAAAACGGGATATTCTATCGTATAAAAATTTCGTTTTTATACTTCAGTACTGAAAGTTTGTTGGGATTACAATTTTTCAGATAGCATATTGGTATAGCTATAAAAACATCCAATTTTGTATTATTCTGAATCAAATAATTCAGTTGACTTACTACTTATTCCAATCGTAATACGATGTAAATTTTCTTAGAAAATCAATCGATGAAAGCTCAATTCTATTGAGTTTTCAAGCAAATGATTGAAATTTTTCAATGTAACAATATTAGAATTCTCTGAAATTATTTTTTAAATTATTGAAATAACGAGTTTTTGTCCCTTCTAATTGTGTGGAAAAAAATTCAAATCTTTACCTCGCCGAATTTCTCTTCTAATGAGAATGGGAAAATATTTGGAAAGTTTGGGAACCATTGGACTGTCGCATATGAATGAACTAATACTTCTCTTCAAGTTAGGACATTTGTCTACCGACAGAAAGTTTCACATTCAGACAATGAATCATGATAAATATAGTCTGGAATTTTTCTAGATCCCGTCATTTCGAAAAACTCAATAAAATAAATTCACTATCGGGAAGGTTACAATAAATAATGTGGACATAACTCTCATACCTCTGCATTATAAATTAAACATAACCACAATTTAAACGGTACGTAATTACTGTTTTACACGATCTCTGATTGTACATAAATATAAAGAATTTTCCTATTAAAATTGTATATTATTATTCGTAATTAATCAGATGGTAAGATCTAATAACCAAGAATTGAATATTTTTCATTTTATAATTTTAACGGTTGTTTCAATCTCACGTGTTCTAAAAAAATCAATAACGTGCTTCAGTACCCAAAGATCAAAAAGATTGGCTAATTATAAATTTCAAGAGTCTATTACACCAAAAACTATAGGTAGGGGAAACTGGGGCAAATATACTGAACCACGTTTCCACACATTCTTCTGGGAAAATGTTGAAAAATAATCTTTTGAAATCTGTTTTTCTGTCAATCAGCTGTCGCCTCCATAAAAATGACAGTCTTCAAAAGTACACTTGCGGATCTAATGACTACCGAGGTCTTACCTTCCAACGTACGTTTTCTAGCAAGGGAATCATAATTTGAGAATGTTGAAACAAGCTCAAAAAACTGAAATGTACTATGTACACTCGAATTATATCACCTTTTAATATCAAAATTAGTAATAGTATTAACAGTGATAGTAGTTCACTGCTGCTGTTTCATCAATGCCAAGGATGGTGTAGATCAAATTATTGAAAAGAAGTAACATGTATGTGATCGAATTGGCCAATACTTGATGAACATTCATATTGCATTCAAGTCACATTTTATTGTATATCGAAACACGTGTTGCAGTTTTGTAAACTATCAAGTAAAAATATCACTAAGAAGTATTATTTGGATTTAATTGTTACATGTCATGCGATGTGACATGATCATAGTTTTCTTTAGATTATCACTAGTTCACCTGAAATTAGTCAAAGACTAGTTATGACCTATAATCCGTAACATGGAATTTGATTGCCTGGAGGATAATATTTCAACTAGTGGTAATTAGAAAAACGTGTTTTCATTTATTTCATTGAAGTGATCAAGAATTTTCTTTAGATATTTTTGAATGCGAAGCCTTAAATTGACCGAAACTGAAAGAAAGGTTTTTACCAAATAATTCAGGGTAATACTAAAGTCACTCCAGTATATTTTTGTATTATTCATTGTTTTTTTAAGGACGAAACACAAGCACTGCAGGATAATCCTTAAGAGCGGTGCCTGTGCGAAAATAGCTACTCACACTGGATTTGAATTGCTGCAGATTAAATCCATTTGGAGAAATGTTCTCAGGGAGTTTATTCCACGCTGGTCTTCAAAGGAATTCTTGAATAGTGAAGTTCGAGGTGTACTGAGTTGAACCTCAAAACAATGAATAGCCACATCCGTCGCGTGTTTCTGATATGAACCGCTCTTGGTGGAATCAAATGTGCTGAATCAGTTGAACACTTCCTGTGAAAGTAACTATAGAAGAGAAACACATCTTCAACCATTCTTCAGTATTCCAGAATATCCAGGTTGCAAGTGATGTTCACGTCTCCAATCATGAAAATGGCTCTCAAAGGCGGAGCTCCATACATTAGAACGATATTCCAAACAAGGTCCGATCTGAGCTTCATGAAGCACCAAAAGTTGCTGAGGTGTGTATAGTTTTCTGGTTCAGAACAGTGTTCCAAAATTTGAGAAGCAGGCTTTGCAATTCCAGCGACATGATTTTGCCAAGGTGATGCTTTCCATTCCCAATAAACTTATCGAAGCAGAAATCGAAATTGTCTGTACTTCTGCGGAAATTTATCAGCAACCAGTTACTGAAAAGCAAATTACTTCTTTATTTTGTTTCAAATTAGTTTGTCATTTCACCATCAGAATAAATAACCACGATATACGGGAGAAGCTGAAAATTTGTAAAACAGTGAAATATTTCCTTGATCAATTCCATGCAAGATATCAAGCAGCATCATTTGTGTTCTTGATTTTTGGAAGAAGTGTAACAAGAGATTTGATATCACTCCGACACCAAACATATCCTGCGACTGCCAGATGCTTTTCGAGATCCAAACATCACAAGCAATTTTGATAGTTGGAAACATCGGAAAATGGTTCTAGGAGTGTGTCTTTTCTATAGATACTTTCATGTGAAGTGTGTGTTTGACAAAATTATTTGGAGCTATATATGTCGGTAGAAATTTGCGGAAAAACAGAGCTACCCATCGCTTCGAGGTTCCCTTCAACACACTTTGAACAACACTTTTTGAGAGTCATTTCAAACAAATGATTTAGATCTAACATACTCGTCAACTTCGTACAGCTATCGCTTTGTGTTTATTTCAATGATTTTTCTGTAGGGTTTGTGTATCCATATTTGAAAAATTGAATAGTTTGCAAAAAATGTTGGCAGGTTTTCAACCCATTTTTCTGTGACATTATATCTTATGCTAAAGATGAAATTTTATATTTTCTTGTAAAACAAGTTTTGTTTGTATTGATGGGCTGGAAAGTTAGTAAGGTAACACAGAGATGGTACTACCAGTATCAAATCAATATGACATTTAGATGACCTCATGCTTCAATAGACACGTGTACAAATTTCACAGCTTTCGATATTAGATTATGGGATAGAACAGTTGGATTGGAGCAACTTTTGTTAGTTTGAAGAAAATGGATGAAAGGGAATTGCGTGTATTAATAAAGCACTGCTTTTTGGCGTGGAAATTACTTTTGGAGTCAAGGCTTGGCTTAGCAAAAAGCAAAAGCAAAAATCTCTTTTATTAAAATAAACTATTTACATGCCTACATTTCATGAGTATCTCTACCTTGAGGGTAGAGTAGCAAAGTGAGTCCAGACAGACGTGCCAGAGATGCTCACCCAGAAACATAGGCTTCATTAAAACGGCTAGGTAATGTGGCTTCTGCCGCAAAGGCTTATGCACATCATTACATGGTTTTGATATTCAGTTCATTCAAATGAAAACATAACTGTCGATGTGTTGGTTAGCTGAATACTCCTGAAAAAAGTTTCTAAAAAAACCAGGACAGGCTTAGTGAACGTTACTTAGACTTTGTGCCAGGAAAATCAACCGTTAAGAAGTGGTTTGCTAAGTTCAAACGAGGTGAACGCACGTGGACGCAGTGGGCGCTCCAAAGAGGCTGCTATCGACGAAAACATGAAAGAAGTGGACAAAATAATTTTGGATGACGTCAAAGTGGAGTTGATCAAGATAGAAAAAGCTCTAAAGATATTAAAAGAACATGCTGGACATATCGTGCATGAATATTTGGGTAAGTAGGTGCCGCACGAGCTGACAATCGACTAAAACCAACAACAAATTGATAATTCTGAGCAGTGTTTCAAGCTGTTTCACCACGAAAAACACAAATTTAAGCAACGATATGTGACCGTGGATGAAACATAGTTCCTACATTGCACACCAGAATTAAAACGATCTGCACGGGGTGAACCAACTCCAAAACGTGCAAAGACGCAACAGTCGGCTGGCAAGATTTTGAAGAAGGAAATCGCGGATGAAAAAGAAATTGCTGTTCCATAAAGACAATGCACTGTGTCACAAATCAATGAAAACGATGGCAAAATTGCATCAATTGGGCTTCGAATTGCTTCCGTATCCACCGTATTCTCCAGATCTGGCCTCCAGCAACTTTTTCATGTTTCCTGACTTAGACAGGATGCTAGCTGAAAGGAAATTCAGCGCCGACGAAGAGCTATTCGTCGAAAGTGAGGCCTATTTTGAGGCTAAAAACAGATCGATGAAAATGATACAAAACAATTGTATGACCACTATAATTATTGTATCGCCCACGAAGGCAACTATATTGAATAATGGAATGAAATTTCATCAAAAAGTGTTGTTTCTATTTCAGCTTATGAACTTCTCAGCCCAATTGTTATTATTAATTTATTTGTTTTCCAGTCGTAAAATGAAAAATCAAATTCTCAGAACACGATTGAACAGAGGCATAGACGACAATTTCTCAATAAAAGCATTCTCTTTCTGATAATCTGACATGCAATTATATCGTGCTTTTCTTAATGCCCCCCCTTTTTCTGAACGCGTCAACTCAAAAACTTGAAATTTGGAATAATGAAATTAATGCATGAATACTTTATTTCGAAGTGAAATTGACAGATGAAGCTTTCAAGATGATGACTGTGCGCCAAAAAAATATATAGAAAGGGGGGGTCTTGTGATACACCCTTTTGAGGCTCCTGACGAATACTTCTTAACCCTAGAATACAACTACTACAAAATGGTGAAACTTTCAATAATTACCTGAATACATTGACATTCAACTACATAATATGCGGTAATAAGCTTAAGATCAGTTCGAAAGACGCTCGAAATGGTTGCCTTGAACTTCTTGACATATGAACAGCCTATCTCATATTTCACGCCGAACATTTTCAGAAACAGTAACGTCAATATCCCTACAAATATATATTATTCTCTGCCGTATATCCTATATTGATGCAAGTTCAGTTTTGTATACCTTTTGCTTCAAATAGCCCCCTAAAGAAATCCAAAGATGACAAATCTGGCGAGCGGGCTGGCCATTCTGTAGACGACCAATCCAACGACCGGAGTATCCAAATAGTGTCTTACTTGTCTGAAGTAATGTGATGGTGATCCATCTTGTTGGAATATAAAATCCATATAGAATTCATTAGGATTCGCTTCAACGATTTCAGTGATGAGAGTGTCAACAGTAGTTTTCAACATATTCAAATACAGTTTGATTTTGATCAATAAATAGAGGTCCTACAATATGGTTTCCCAATATTCCTGCCCAAACGTTATTTATTTCTGATAGTAAAACCGAACACTAAATGAACGGGGATGTTCATTGTCGTACAGCCATTTTTTGTTGTTTTTATAAACAAAAAATAACTTAACAAACCTTATCGGGTTGTTGGAATTGCCATATTGCAGATAGAAAGGAATATTTTTTGTCGATATTAACGTGTTTATTTTCTGAAAATTATTAAATGTTCCGCCATTTTGTAGTAGATGAAGATATTGACTTCATAGCATAGTATTCGCCAGGAGTTTCAAAATTATGTGTCACAAGACCCCTTTTCTGTTTAATTTTTCCCCAGATGGCGCCCACTGGCCATCTTCAAAGTTTCACCTGTCAATTTCACTTTAAAATAAAGTATGCTTGCATTAATTCCATTATCCCATATTCAATTTTTTGAGTTGACCCGTTCAATGAATAAAAGGGGAGGGATATTAAAGAAATGCACTGTACATTAATGTAAATCTTCAAATGCAAACTATTTTTCGTGAAAACTACTAGTTGAAACTAATATATTAAGGAATTAGTATGATGTTAATTCCCGCGTCTTTCCGACCAATCATATACAGTGTCACCATTAAAGTTCGCACCATATGGGAAAATTTTTCGAAAAGTTTCAATGAAATTTAACTTCGGCACTTGTTTGTGCTTTAAATTTAACTTAAAAGGATGCGGCCAACTGCGACCCACTGACGTTCAGTGTTTGTCAAATTCAACTTTTTTTTTTTTTAATTGAAAAAGTGCATTTCTAGATCGAGTTTAACAAAAAGTCACTTGAAAAAGTTGTCTACGCCAATTTTATATCCATATGCCAAATTTTAGCAACTAGGATAAAGTTAACGTTTTGCTTATTTTTGACAGATAACCCCTTTATTTTAAAAAACAAGTTCGGTTAATTATCATCAATTCATGTATACATAACAAAATCATCATAGAGTTTAAATTTTCTGATACATTTTTACTTTTACGGAGAGAAATTAAAAATTTCCTATAAAAATTTCAACATGAATGGTGCAAAGTTTCAATCATTTGGCTATTCTCTTAAACACACCTTTGATTTCGAAAAAGCAGAGGCAAATGAAAAAAAATGCAAATAATTTCAATATAACTATTACTATTATTATAAATTTCAAACAACAATAATATTATAGAAAATACAAACGGGTACAAAAAATTACTTATTGATCTAAATGAGGTTGTCGAACACTTATAGCCTACATTTCAGCATGTCGTCCTCCATGTCCAATACGAATTATGGTCCTTCTACTGACATCTGTAACTGCATAAATCGGGAATTTATATTTGCACAGCACTCGCGAATGTTACTTTCCAGATGTTGTATGTAAGTAAATGGTCTACTTCGGTACACATTTTGTTTCAGGTTACTCCACAAAAAAACTCTAATGGCGTCAAGTTGGCTGATCTAGGTGGCCAATAATATTCCCAGTTACGTCAAATAACTTTGCCTCTGGACATTTGTTGGAGGGACTGTTTTAAAGCAACCGTGTGATGTATTGGTGCGCCATCAAGCTGATACCATAGGTCGTATTTAATATTTAAACGCATATTATCTAAAACTTCACTAACCTCATTATTTAAAATCTTGAGATAACCGACGGATGATAAATTTTCCCTAAAGAAAAATGGCCCCATTATTTGGTCGTTGAGTATCCCACACCATACATTAGTTTTAAAGGAATACTGATCACCACATTCAATTGTGAAATTGAGATTTTCTTGGGCCCATCATCGGCAATTTTGAGAACTTACCGTTCCATTTGATGAGAACGTTGCCTCATCTGTCCATAAAATTTTATACGGAAACTTTACATTTTCTTCTCTCTCTCCTTGACCCCAGAATGAAACCCGCAAACGGACATCAAAACTCGTTCTTTTAATGTGTTAATAAATTTTGGCTTGTAAAGCTAAAATTTATTCTTTAATAAAATTTTTCTAACACTTTCTCTCTTGTAATCGGTATTTTTTATAATATCGGTTATGCTCGTTTGCCCTTGTTCAATAACTTTTAAACAAATGTCAAGTTGGGCCTCTTCATCATATTTACTTGGAGTGTGCTTTTTCTTAAATTGATTTGCTACGGATCCTGTTCC
>WOGP01005627.1:0-12998 GCA_015342065.1 Leptinotarsa undecemlineata | reverse complement strand
TACATACATATATAGATATACATTTTTCTGACTCAGAGTACAATCACCATATGTTACTGTCCATATTTCAAGTATCACTTAGTTCCAACATAAAAAAACCTAATCAAAATTTAGACTTTATTTTTTGAATAGTCCAAGAGTTTCAATGACAATCTACCCTTCAAATACCTCATTGATGAAATGCGAAAACATATGTAAAAAAAAAGCAAACATAATGTTAATTCAGAAGGCATAACATTTTCCAAACATTTTCTTAGAATGTTTCATTTCAATAATATAATTGAGTTATTTCGATTATCACTCAATTCGTTATAGAAACGTTTTTCTATATATGAGTACATTTCTTGATTTCTCGAACTTAATTAAAGTCAAGTGTATTCAACCGAAAACTAATCATCAACAACTCTGAATGAATATAAGTGGCTGATAAGCAATTACAAAAATGTTTTGAAAATTCATAAAATACATGAGAGATTGTTATTACCACTCGAAATCCAAACGTACAAGTGTACTAAAAAAGAATTTTCCTTCCCATGGGTTGATTCAAATTCAAATTATTCATAAATCATTGATTACAGAAGTGATATAAGAATCGTCGAAACGATCTGTTAATTATTCACATAAATTTCAATACTTGAGTTGACAGCCGGAAAATTTTTCGTAGCTAGTTATTTCCTATTTGAAGCTCTAAATTATATTCCAAAGTATATTCCAAGGTAAATTCCATTCGAATGTATAATATGTATGATGGAATTTTATTTCAGCCATGGCCGAACTCACAGAGAAGACGAAAAGTGAAGGTCACCTCATCCATACGTATCCTGTTGACGTTACCGATAAAGAAGTAGTTTATAAATATGCCAAAATGGTGAAAGAAGATGTTGGCCCTATTGATATTCTCATCAATAATGCTGGAATAGTTTGCGGTCAAACATTATTGGACATACCGGATTATATGATTGAGAAAACATTCAAAGTAAACATTTTAGCACATTATTGGGTGAGTAGAAAGTAACACTTCCCATCAAATACTTCACCCATTAGCAATTGTGACTTGTACCTAGTTACCGTGGCTGGCACGCTAGCTATGCTGGTGGCCATATATGAGTACTTAACATCACTAGCTATACTCATTAGAAAGAAATAACAAAACAAATCATAAACATCTTTCCTGCACAATAAAAAACAATTATCACACGTTGCCTACAGAATGTTTTGTGTCAACTTTGTTCTCTGGGATTTCTGCTGTTAAGTCACATTTGTCATATCATATGTGTCTAAAAATTTATCAGTACTAACATTTCTGATGAGAGAGAAATCACTTTCCAATCATAATAGTGGCAGAAAATTTTCATCGGAAGTGTTAAGGATTTACGTAGAGAAGTTATGGTTTGTGTGCGAGACGAGGTGCGCACGCAACACTCTAGATCTCTAGCAGCGCTGCTATCTGCTCACCACCACTGATCACCAGTTGGGCTAAAGCAAAGTAACCGGCCATTAGGCTAGACCAGTCACAGGGTGAAGCGGTAGACGGATGGGTGTTTTACCACTCAGGCTGCTGGTAACCTGCCATCCCCCTTTATCTTATACCACCCCTTTGATTCATACTGTTACCCAGTAGAGATGACTCAATCCACCTAGAGAAGGTGGTTTCTGGTGCAGATGTTTTCAGTCGCAGACTCAGGACAGAGATAGCAACCCGCCTAGAAAACTATTTGACTGTAGAGACCGGTAGAATTCAACCTCATACACAAGTCAATAAAAATATTCTCGGACAGTCAAGCGGCGTTAGAAGCTCTTGACTCCTACCGAGCAACATCTTAATTGATAGCAAATTGCCAAAAACGACTCTCCTCGATAGGACGACTTAACAGATTGTCTCCGATCTAGATTCCTAGCCATACTGGCCTAGAAGGCAATAAGGCTGCTGACTCCCTTCTAAAGGAGGGTGCTGCAAGATGCTTCATCGAACCAGAATCTGTCATTGACATCGCTTTAGGCTTTGCCAAACAAAGATTGAACGCGTGGATGGCAAGAAGGTTTATGGGCTTTTGGCAGAACCATTCAGCATTGGCTCACTCAAGGCGTTTATTCACCTTTAGGAGCTTGATACCAAACAGTTGTTGGACTACAGTAGGAATGAACAACGATGACTATTAAATGTCATTTTCATTTGAAACTTCATATGACTGTTGGAAGACTGTATGTGTCGCCTCTGTTTGGAAAATGATGAAAGAGCAGAGCACATACTTTGTGCTCTACTGTTGCGGTGGAGAGTTTAATAGACTCACTTACTTTGGACCTAACCTAACCTTTGATTATAGTCCTAGGCACTAGTCAGTGGCTCGCAGGGGTGCTGGCATCAGTGGCTAGCCACCTCGGTATAACAGTACAGTGTTACCAAAGCTAAGTTAGCAAATTACACATCAGCATTCACGAAATTAGACATAAAATGAAGCCAAAATGCACATATTCTGCACCTATTTGATTTGGCTAGCCAGTAATGAATTGAGGATGCGGCTTAATTGATCTTAATCTAACAAAATATGTCAGGATGGTAGCCTATCATATTGAAAACAAAAATGTAACAAGGAAGCGAATTCGTAACTAGTATAATTCATAATTATCATAAGAGAACCTCGATCATGATCAGTTTAATTATTCATTATTTATAATTACTATGGAAACGAACTATGATTTCGCGAAAAAACATAACCTCTCCGAATAAAAATTTCCATAGAAATAATAAATTTTCCATAGAAACTGACGTCATATTCAACTATCCGCAATGGTCTGGAAAGTAAAATTACGATTTTGAAGTCAAGAACAATATTTTTGAGCATCATAATCAAGTAAAAAGTTATATGTGAATATTTATCGGCTCAAATTAATTTTCTTGCTCTTCAGTTGAATTAAAGATATCACAAAACTATAGAATAAAAGTCCTACGAAGATCGTCTGTCGTCAAAACTTCAATAGGATATGTCAAAGCTGTGACATATTTTTCTGTTCTGTCATATTTATACAGTTTCATTCCTGAATACATGAGAAATGTTCATTTTTTTTTAGTTTACGAATTTGATTTATAATTTTAAGATAATAATATTAATCAGAATGAGCACATGAACGGGACTTGGTATTCATTTTTTCATGTACTTTCTTTTTTTATATGCCGTCATTTCGAATATTTGTAATTCAGTTGAAAGTTACCAATTATTCATCATTCTTCTAAGTTGCGTGCTTATAAACTATAATTCATATTTGAGTATTTATGTCCGTTGGAAATAAATGACTATCTATCAAAGTTATTTTTTCGGTGAGTTGGATTGTCTGCAGATTATCCGCTGATGTTGTGTCTACATTTTTGGTAGACTTCGTGCTTGTTGATCGACCTGATTCATATTGTTTTTGAGTATGGATGGCCAGGCTTCATTTGTGTCAATTCTTTATTTCTTATGGCCTGAGTTTCCATTTTACGTTGTGTTCTTCCAGAATTATCCCAAAACGGTCGTGATATTTTCAACACAGAGTAGGAGGGCATTGACGGCTTATCCGGTAATTTCATGCCGATATCTTTTCTGGCTTCGTTCCACATTGTGCTAAAAACCAAAGTAGGGTATATCAAGCCAAGAAATAGAAGTAAAAAAATTATCGCCGACCATGAAAACTCACATTCTTCAATATATCACTCCGACTGACCTAGTCTAGGTTTGCACTTAAGAAAAATTCATAGCGATTTGCCATTTCGAATTCAAATATAGCCGAAAAGCTTCTTTCCAAATGAATATTGATCAGAAACTCTTTGAAAATCAAAAAATTATGGAATCAAGGAAATTATTAAAATAATTCTGCGACTAACACGTTCTTTTGTTCATTTCTCTATTGAACTCCGACAACAGATCTTCACACAAGAAGACACAATGGCATTTGAGAGACAGTTTTTGACCTTTTACTTTCTTTTCCAAAAATTGATCTCTCGTGAAAATTATACACTCCCAATTTGAACAAGATTCCAAGGGCGGGGATTCAATCAAATGAGCGAAATAATGTTTCAAAATGCGCAGAAGACAGGAGTGGAAACACTCACAGCCCTGTCAGTCGAATTTGTCTGTTGTGAAGTGAGCATCGCGGTGCTCACTTCACAACAGACATAAAGCGTAAACAACAGCATCGCGTAAAGCGGTGCGTAAGGTGCTGACAAGTTATACGAGGGAAGTTATAGCCAATGTAATTTTTTTTATGCAACGAAAAGCGGCAGAAAATAAACCTATAAAGGACTTTTATAAAGTTCTGTTATCGCAACTGACGTAAGTTTAAGCAATATACAAAAAATTTCAAAGGAAATGAAGTCGATTGAGAATAGAGAAGCCGCTGCTTTTTTAAGACCAAATAAGCTTATTCCTAATTACCACCAAAAAGTGTCTTAGTAATAGACAATGGGTCACTATCACAATATGCAGGTAAATAAGTCTCCTACTTTATGTAATACAAAGATCGAAATGATGGAATGGCTAAGGCAATAGAAGATATGTTAAAATTTGAATTGTATAGTCTAATTAAAATTCATAAACCGCGATATAAAATGTATAAAATTGATGAAATTATAAGCGCCCACGGGCATACCGTTCTAAGGCTTCCTCCATACCACCCTGACTTAAATCCTATAGAATTAGTGTGGGCGTCTTCAATGCAATATGCTGCACAAATAAATGTAGATTTTAGTTTGAAGACCGTGGAAAGATTATGCGATGAATTTTTTAGTACGTTTTCTGAAACTGAGTGGAAAAAACGATGTGAGCATGCTCAAAGTTTTGAACAGTTTTTCATGGAAAAGGGACCAGCATTAGATTTCATGGCAGACAACATGATAGTCAACTTGCAAGAGGATAGTGACACTGAACCAGATCACATCAGGTCAGACTTTATCGAAGATTCATCCTCCGAAGGCGTTTTTGCCTTTTATAACTTTTTGTTTTGCATTGTTTTATTTGTAATTGTTACGTTCTTTGGAATTTTTCGCCGTATTTTGCGTTATTTTGCGTTTAATTTAAGTATAAAAAATGTACATATATAAAAGTGAAATAAAAGCAACCTTCTAATTCAAAGCAAGTTTTATTTATTTATTCCAAACATTTCTCCGATTAATGACATAACCATTATTCATAATTTTCTAACTCAAAAGAATACTAATCCCATAATCAAACAAGTTATCTTTATAGCTCTTATTTCCTGTCTTGACCAAAATTATTTTGAATTCAATAATGAGATGGACTAGTAGTGGGTACTTTTTACATTGGTTTCACAGTTTATTCAGGAGATTGTACATCTACATTAAGCAGAGACAACTTTAATCGCAAATATCATATTTGTTCCTCCAAATGCTTTGTAGCTCTTCGTTACGCGCAGGCCGCAAAAATTTCACCCTTTTTCCTATTCTTGGCAAACTATATTTATGTATCAAGGGCGAAAAATAGGCTTTTATGGACCCCAGCGTATAAGACGTCTAGGTCCATAAAAGAAAAGTACGCACGAAATACATACAACAGTTTATTCACGACCGGTATATTTGATGTCATGTAGATAGATACCTCTTTATATCTAGAACACGATAGAAATACATCAAGGATGCCCTGAGGCTGTATATTCATATCATATCAGAAACAGAATAAATCAAGAATTGATGAAATGAATGTTACCATGGCAACTCAGTCAATTTTTTGAAATGAGATTATATAGGCTGTCAATTTCTTTGATCACAGATAATTTATTAGTGGTTTTGAAATTGATTCAAGCGACGAAGAAAGTGTGAATTGTTCTCCACCAGAAATAAGTAAAGCAGCTGAGGATGCGAAATTGTGTTTATTGCCAAGTAAATCCTAGAAAATATACGACAAAATGTATGAAAAATTCGTGGGGCGGCGCATTGGGAATAATGTAAAAAATAATAGCTACACAGAGAGTGTACTATTTTCTGGAAAAATCTAAATATCGTGAGCCCACGCCCATCTGGTCGTATTATTCCATGCTGAAAGCTACTTTAAATGTACATGATAAAAGAGTAGAAAAGCAGTAGATACGCAAGATTGATAGAGAGATAGAGTTACCTATAACTACAATAGATGACGGTGGTTGATGGATTCTGGGCTCGTAATGTGTCCTACTGTATAATTCAGCTGTATATTTCAATTATTTTGCATTTATTTAAACCATTGGGATATAGATTTTTATCGATATGCGATTGAAATTCACTTTACCGCCTGTTCAATGATTTATTTTATCGCCCGCCGGCTGATAAAGTAGTCGCGGGTGCTGAAGGGCTACTTTACATCCTCAAATCCGTGCGATAAACTGCTACTTTACGCCGTGCAACCACATAACCTTTGACAGCATCCTTCAAGGATGAAAACCAACCTAATTTTATCTCTTAGACAAAGAATTGCTAGAGTGCCTCATCCGGATTTTGTTGAAAATGATTTAAAAATTGTTAAAACATATTCTAATGGAAAATTAATATCCTGCTGAGCTTGTGAATGAATATTTATTCAACTTACCTAAATTAAATCTTAATTCAAGTGACCCCAATTCATCTACCCTAACTTCACGTAGTATCATGAAAGCAATTTCCGAAACAGATAATTCTACTTCTTTTAATGAGAATAATCATATTATATATAATTATTTTATAAGATATCTTCAAAATGTATCCCCTATATTACTTGATATATTTCGAGACATAAAATGTATTAGAATTTCTACCAAAAATTATAAAACAATTTCATCCCTATATTCTAAAATTATGAACCCCCTCAGCGACAAAGAAAAATCTTAAATTATACATAGTATTCCATGTTCTTCTTATTTGGGAGACATTCTTGATGAAGCAAAAAATAAATTTCCGAAAGCTTGAATAGCAGAAAATAGTGATTTTATAGCCCGTAGAGAAAATTAGCTGAAATACCCAACTATAAATTGACAAAATTATCAATGAATTCCAGGGTATATAAGAAATTCCATGCTACGATTGCGATAGAACATATGTAAGCAAGACCAACAGACGTGTGACAAGTAGAGCATACAAACATCAACTTGCTGTCCGAAAGTCAGGCCCATCCTCAGCCTTATCAAAACATCATCAAGAGACAGGATACAACATAGACTTTGCGAACACTAAAACCATCGCCACAGCGAAAACACTCCAAGCTCGGATAATTCGCGAGGCCATCGAAATCGAAAAGCGACCTTTCTGCCTGACCAAACGTGATGACTGTCAAAGACTTCCAACTGCCTGGAAACCCCTAATTTCGCGATACTCGCCCCCCACTAAGTCGTCCGGCGATGGTAATCACCCTAAGTACCGCCCCCCACCTTTTTTACTTCAGTAGCTTCCGTCGATATAAATACCACCGAATATCCATCGTCGCCTCAGTTCAATCTAAGAAGTAGGAAATTAAGTCATTAGAGAGAACTCGCGACGAGATCTGGGGAGTAGGCAGATTGAGGTCAAGTCACATAAAATTCTTGAAAATGGCTGCAAAATGGGAGCTGAAACGTCGAATACAAAATTGAATAAGCGTAAACGCAAGCTAAACATATATACCGGTGGCTCTTAAATTGAAATCAATATGGGAATGATCAGAAAGTACTCATCTATCGATTTAATATATATATATATATATGTGTGTGTGTGTGTGTGTGTGCTGATTAGCAGCCGAATGGAAGTTACAAAAGAGGAGTGAATCTCAACAAATTCGAAAGAATCCGGCAGTCGACCACCATCGCATGAAATCTCACTTTAACCCAATCTATCACGCTCGAGGTGTTGGAAATTTGACGGCGTAACATTCTGATGAACTGGCAAAGTCTACAAACAAAAGCTTTTTCGCACCAAAGCAGAATTTTCGCTATGAATTAAAAAGTAAAAGAACGGCGATGCCGGCCTGAGTCAGCCATGTACGCTATTGTGTTTTCCATCCCCGTTTTCCCCTTTCACGCGGTGCGTTTTATGTTTTCATGATAAACCAGCAAAACGTCCATGATGACGAAGCACCGATCCGGACGCGATTGGGAAATATGAAATGAAAAATTAGAAAACGGGGAAGCTGCAAGCCGGCAGTTTTCAAGTCATATTTTGTTTTCAGCTCGTTTCGGGTTTCGGTTCCGACTAAAAATAAATACTACTTGACCAGCTTGAACTACATGCTTAGATATGTAGAATTACATCAATACAAACTGAAAGGGGTATATTTCAGAAGAGATCAGTTCTTGGGACAGAAATGTTTCCCAAAATACATCAATTCATTTCATTTCGAATTCACAAAAAAAACGAGAACGTTTCTTAACATGCTCGTATGTGATCAGACCTACGTTAAAAGATCTGTTTTTTAACATCCCGAACAACAGCACTGTCAGTGAATAATGGCATTGTCCTTAGCCTGTTACATTATTTATATATGTATGTATATTTTGATCGCGTCAAAAACAATCAAAAAAGTGTTCCGTTCCATTGGTCCATTCGAGCCAAGATTCGCCTTCCTCTCATTGCATATATTTTCCATCAATATCACAATTATTGAATTAGTAACCAAATCAATCGTCTTTACGATAGGAATTTGAGGTGAGTCGATATCGCTTTGTAGAAATCATTTTGCCCCGTCTCATACAATATTTACTTCTTACTTTTTTTCTTTTTTTATAGAAAAAGGCCAAGGCGAAGCTATTTCTCTTACAGAGATAGGATGGTTTGGCCATCAGTGATGCCATCAGTACCACACCGTCAGCGGCTATGGAGATCCTTCTAGATCTCCCTTCTCTCCACATTTTTCTGGAGAGAGAGCCTAGATGGAATGCACATTGCCAATTGCACAAATCAATTTGATAACGAGTGCAACAGACTGTTGGTTGGCACTAGAAGTCACATCATTCTGGAAATGACCTCTGACTTCATGCCTCCAACTGTCAACTACGAAATGCCTTATAAAGTACTCTTCTCGAGTAGAGAGGACTGGATCTTGGATATTAAGATCCAGATAGTTGTTGGTTCACAGATGGATCAAAAACACCTTCCGGTTCCGGTGCAGGTGTTTTCAGTTGCATATCCAGGACAGAGATATCAACCTGCCTATCAACCTATTCGACTTTATTTCAAGCGAAAATTTACGCTACTGAATTGTGTGCGGAGAGATTGGAAGAATCCAATCTCATACACAAGTCAATAAAAATATTCTCGGAGAGCCAAGCGACGTTGGAGGCTCTTGGCTTCTACCGAGTAACGTCTAAATTGGTAGCAAATTGCCA
Source organism: Leptinotarsa undecemlineata (assembly GCA_015342065.1). NCBI lineage: Eukaryota > Metazoa > Arthropoda > Insecta > Coleoptera > Chrysomelidae > Leptinotarsa > Leptinotarsa undecemlineata. The sequence continues at coordinate 3,704 of WOGP01005627.1, read as the reverse complement.
AAAAACGACTCTCATCAAGGGGAAAACTTAAGAATTTGTCTCTAGTCTGATTTCCTGACCATACTGGCCTCGAATACAATGAGGCTGCAAAAGAGGGTGCTGCAAGCAACCAGAACCTATCATTTGCATCGCTTCAGGCTTTGCCAAATAAAGATTGAACGCCTAGATGGCAAAAAGACTTCTGGACTTCTGGCAGATTCTTACAGGATTTCCTCACTCCAAGGCGTTTATTCACCCTTCGAAGTTTCATGTTGTTGGACTACAGCAGGGACGAACTACAATGTCTAACAGGCCTTCTTATAGGTTACTGTCATTTGAATAATCATATGCAGAGACTTGGTCTGTCGGAAAACAATGTGTGTCACCTCTGTTTGGAAAATGATGAAATAGCAGAACACATACTTTGTTCCGGCCCCGCTGGGGACGAAATCAGGTTTTTAGAGTTCAGCAGAGCTGTTCTCTTACCATCCGACCTGAAAGACCACTCACCATACAAACTAATCGGCTTCGTTGATGAGCTGGGTTTATTTGGTCGAGTATGAATAGGTGTGAGCCACAATAAACCCTTGCGGGTCGCGGTGGAGTGTCGAACATACCCTCCAACTTTGGACCTAACCTACTTTTTACGAGTATATTTAACATATAATCGAAGTTATTGAACTGAGAGTTGTTTTACTCTTCACACAGATTTATATATGTCTACTTCTACGATCAATAAAATAAAACAAAGGTTAATATTAACCAAATTTCAGGAATTTCAGATATTGCTAACGAGGCAAAAATCGACGAAAACTAGAGACTCCAGTTCAGAAATTTGTATCCACGAGTTGATCAGTACGGTGAAAAATTATAACAGAATTATAACAAAATATTATATTTTTTATTGCGTCGATAAATTGAGATATGGAAAATGATGATGTCGTTCGAAAGAAATTCGATCATATTTTAATAAATTGATGGATGTAGCCGTTACTATGTGGTATGTGAAAATTTCTCTTTTCATTGGATCATATTTGTTTTCAAATTTATACTATTTACCATACTTTGTTCGTTAAAATCAAATCGGCAAACAGGAACCAATAATTACTACCACTAACACTAATGTCAAACTTCCACTGGAGTCATAAAAATAAATTGAAACCATTTTCTGATGTATTTGTGATGCACTGTTTGGAACCTTTGGTGAATGTATATTATTGGAGTTTTATTCCAACACCAAACCGCCATTTTTAACATCTCGAAACGTGTTACAATAATAAACGGCCCGTTGCTTTTACTCCTTTATAAGAGACTGATAACACTTAAGAGCTAAAAAAATATCCAGTGCAGATTACTTCTGGAAACATTTACAAAAAATCTTGCTGCTTAAAGAAAGGTTCTCCCAGTTGAACACTGGGATTGTATTATATTTTAATGTGCGCTAAACATCTCGACCAGAATACTGACACAAGTTTTGATCTTGAGAATGCTGTAGCTGCTGATGAGCTACCTCCTTTCCAATCTTCAAAAGAAATTATACAAAAAAGAAGTACTGCTCTTGAATCCATCGACCTTTCACCTAATAAATCGCCCACATCTTTTCAAAATTGGAAGAGTACGAAATCAAGACGTTATCGCTACGGACGTAGTTTTTGTAATATACGATTTTATATTCTTTTACACACAACCACTCAATGTTTTCGCTTTGCCAGATGGATTTGCAGCAGGGATTCTATAATTCATTTATCTATTTTTCATGCTGACAAACATGCGCACATCCTCAAGAACACCTTACTCTATTTTTGTCAAAATATCCAATTACTAAAATGATGACCGTTCGGCGTTTCTGGTATAAATATCTTTAAAGAGACCTTTTCCATGAAAGATATGCACCAAAATACCAAAGCTGCCAGACAAAACTAATATTTTGACAAAAGAGTAGAATGTAGTTGATAAGGTATTTGTACGGGCTATCTTTTGAACTGGGATATTTCACAAATATGCTATTCTGGACTTCTTATTAAAAACTATCACGTTTCCACTGTCTGAGAACGATGTCTTCGATAATGTTGAATATTTGTCGATAAAATGTTGAAATTGGAGTGAAGTCAAGGAAAGATTCCCTTATATCTGTTGCAGGGCAACTAGATATAACCCTTTTTCCTTTCAAAATATTAGCCCTGCCGTCATACCTATTATGTTCAACAACATAGTTGACAAAATTTACTATTTCTTTTCAGAAGTCATAATGTTCTTTCTCTAGAAGTATCGATAAATCTGATACCCAAGAGTTACAAAAAATATGAATTAAAAAAGTTCTATGTAGTACTATCCAGGCCATGAATTGAAATTCAGCATTCTGTTCTCAACAACAACAGCCATGAGTAGGAATTGATGACATCTTTCTTCACGAATAAGATATATAATAAATTGAAGATTTCTCGTCCATTCGAGAGGATCGGAAGACAACACAAGTCGGATCGCCACATTTTGAGGCAGTTCATTGGGAAATTTAGCGAGGAAAAATGTTCACTGTTCAATGCAGCAACCAGCAATAGATCATCTATCTTCTGTTTTATCTTGCGTTGCTCTTAATCATGGAAACTGTTGTCTGTATCGCCTCTCTGGTATTCACTAAAGCGTTGGCGATATGTACCTTCTCGACATTATTGATTTTTTGTATATCAACCAAATGCTTTTCCCTGAAAAAACCTGTTTCAACGTAGGACCCGTTCAATTTAAAAATATTTTTGTGAACGCTTGACTTTTGCATTTAGTGTTGCATTTCCCGACAAGGTAACACTTCCTGCATTTTCATTCTACCAGAAGCAAATTTCACAGCCTGATACATCAATGAATACAACATGAATACGACAGCCCTTAGAACTTACCACATGCGTGTTCTTCAAGTTGTGATGAAGGCACGTACTCCACTCTGCTCTAAAAAGTCATTTGAGCCTTGAAGATGAGACAAATTGAGATAGTTAAGCGGAGCTGTAATAACAGCTCATCATGTAGGCCAAATACTTATAGGATACTTCGCATATATTTTCTTCGTTCCTTGGGGAAAACTCAACAATAATAATGATTATTTATTGCTTTCTAAAAAGTTAGCACGCCAGTAGACTTATTCGTTTTGAGTGTTTGATTATTGCATGCCTTTTGGGGATGGTCTATATCTTCCCAATGTATGCCTTATACTCCTGTCTTGTAATTGTACTGTCCTGAGTTGAATTTGACATACACGCTTTATTTTTTTCCATATTGCTTTGCCAAAGCTGCTGCATTACTAGATTCTCTTCACTTCTATGACGTCGTTGACGTTTGCTGCTGCCTAGTATTGCGGTAAGTTATTTTCATCTCTGCCAAAACTCGTTCATTGATCTTTCTCTCGATTTTTCTAACTTGGCCGCTAAATGTCTGTATTTCAACACACACCCTCTCAAAAGGATCAGAGTTCAGTTAAACAATTTCTTAGGTAGTTGCGTGATTTTGGAAAAATATGAGATACATGTTACAGATTTATATATGTCTTACGTTCGTCGTTCAATGTCCAGCATGGTAGTAGCCGGAAAAATATTAGTATATTATTCGGTTGAATCATCATTGAATTTTGAATATTCCTAATTTTTCATTTATTTCTATAACTCATTTTCTTTTTCAAACCCAGTTTAGTTTTTTAACACTTTTATTTGTAACTAACGTTATTGCAGTTTCGTCCTATA
>WOGP01005626.1:0-12999 GCA_015342065.1 Leptinotarsa undecemlineata | reverse complement strand
GCCTTATTATTCACTTCCTCAGCTACCCTAGAGAGTTCATCATTGTCACTCCCTGAGAGGATAAACGTGGTATCGTCAGCAAACAAAACTGATTTATGTGTTGGTGCTTCCCCAGGTTAGGTGGTGTACATTGGCATCTCAACCAAATAGAAGTTGTATTCTCTTTGCTTGGCAGGCCTTAACCAACTCCTCCACTTCCCTGGTTGGTGGTGGTTCCGGACTGTCGTAAGGGAGGTATGCGAAACCAATTATGACTTCCTCAGGTCCGCCGCCACCAGCCGTCTTTATTCTGACTGCCGTCAAGTCTCTGGAACACAAATTACTCAACAGCAGTATATTTATTCCTAAGTTCTTGGGGTCTCTAAGATTCTGTTATGATTCAACTCCCTTCTGATGCCACCCAATCCCATTATTTCTTTTCTGTACACCAAGGGTTCTTCTATGAGAGCAATATCAAATCCTCCCATCATTTTGGTAAGGACAGCCGCGGCTCCCTTACTGTGTTGCAGGTTTGTTTGTATTACTCTCAACATTGCTGTTAAGATCCTTCAGGACCCTTCTCGTATCCATCCAAGTCCCACGAGTATAGGGAAAAGGGTTGTCCACATCCATGGTGCCCCCTGTATGGATGTGAGGCTGAATACTTTGGGAGGTTGCCTGGTATCCCAAAGGTTCCGTTAGTGATACCTGATGAGGCTCAGGTATCATTCATCCTTTGGCACGGGTCGCATAACACCTTGGATTAGGCCTGGGTCCTTCTTGGTCTGACTGTTCTGTTACGGCCTCTTCGGCATGAGAGACCCTACCAGCAGCTGAGCTGCTGCCGACATAGCCCGTAACTTCATCACAGTACGCAAGCCCTTCCACTACGGCAAGGTGAATACCCCTCGGATGCAATTCAATGCAATAAAAACCCAGGCATCAGTTTTTTCCAAAGAGATTAATATCTCCGAACCGGATATAATGATGTCAGGTCAGAAAATTTGGCTTCCTGCTTCAATAAGTTTGTTGGGAGTTGAAATGGACACCAATATGTTTTTGGCACAATCATGTCATTAGAATTGCGAAGGTTACTTCTAGAAAACTTGGAGTACTGTTCCGAACCAGAAAATACATCACAACAAATGTTGATGCTTTATGAAGCCCAGATCAGACCCTCTTTGGAGTATTGTCTTCATGTATTAGGCTTCGCCCCTAACATATCCTAAACTGGAATGCTTCTGGTTGGAGCTTTGTTTGAATTAAATTGGCATGGGACAGAATTGCTTCCATTTCGCAAGCTACTTTTATCAGCACCGTTTTTGCAAGCATCACATGGCTGATCTGTTCATGAACAGAAAAAATCCCAAAAAATTTTCAATAAAGGGAAATGGAAAAGAAATTATCGTAAAATTTGAATTACTTTTCATGGACTTGAATCCAATAATTGGATGAAGTATTTGCCAACTTTGGCCCGAATAGGAGTAAGGTAGAGGATTTTGTGACAACTGATTCCCACTTACTGGTTTCTTGATCTAGATCAAGAAGGCAGAACATGTACTCAGGGGGAATATCTAGCTGTAATTTAGTTAGAAGTGCAGAAAAAGGTTACGAAATCACAAGCTCTCATTTGGACGCCATCTTCAGAAATTTCCAGAAACACATCTTTTCAACATTCCTCACTCTAGACTCTAGATCAACAGTTACATCTGGACAGAAGACACTCCAAGAATACTAATGAAAAAAGAAGTACGGTTACTTTAGAGTCTTATCAAGGTTTTGCATTTCTAACGTTGAAATAAATGAATGAAAATACTGAACTATCACTATTGAATGAATTGTCACTGGATGAAGAAATCATAGTGCCAAGGTTCTGAAATTTTTAACTCTTTCCAATGGTTTCAAGGAGTATTATCTTGAAGTTATACGCTGCTTGCAAGAAGCAATACGACCAAAAACAACATCGTATTCATACCTCAGCCATCGTATTCCCCAGATATGTTCCCCTGTAACTCTATACTGTTCCCAAGATTAAAGATACCTATGAAAATAAAGCGTTTCGCAACAATTGCAGGGATAGAATTCAAATCGCTGGGAAGTGCATATCGGAGCTGGTTCAAGGCGTTGGAAAAAATACTGGCATAAGTTTGTTATATCTGAGGGTACTATTTTGAAGGTGACAAAATGGACAAATGAAATTTCACAACTATGAATAATTTTCAAAGATCGATTGGTTTGAAATCTGAAAATTGTTCCGAAAAAGTTTTCCTGGGTCTTTCCCAGAGTTTGAAAAGTTGATGTGACACACATTTGTGAAATAAGGTTTCTGAAGAAACCCGATTTTTGTTGTTATTCTCTTGAAAAATCCTTATGGTTTTTCTGAAAACAAAACATAAGCACTACATGCACCGCTCTTGAGGTACTCTAAGAGCAGTGCCTGTGCGAAAGTAGCAAGTAACGTTGGATTTTGATCGCTGGAGATTGAATTCATTTGAAGAAACTTTCTGAGAAAGTTTATTTAACGTTAACGCAGTTTTCCGAATGAAATATTTCTCAAACAGTGAAGTTCTAGGTGAACTAAGTTGAAACTCATAACGATGAGCAGCCTCATTTCGTTCGCATATTTCTGATATGTACTGCATTTGGTTGGATCAAATGTGCCAAGCCACTTGATCACCTACCGTGAAAGTATCTATAAAAGAGAAATAAATGTGCAAACTTTCTTCGATGTTTCAGACTATAACCTATCTGTAACCATGGGCATCCCACAGGGGACAGTAACAGGCCCAATTTTGTTCTTAGTATACATCAATTACATTTACAAACTTGAAAACATCCAAGGCAGCATTATATCTTATATAGACGCTCTGTCATTTCTGGGTGATACGTGGGACGACGTCTTTGAATCAGCTGAAAGGTGATTCACATCTGTTTCATCTTGGTTAAACACAATTCTTTTGAGCCTAAACTTCGCTAAAACATACACAAACCTATTTGCCAAACCCCCAATGATATGCACATGTCCTACAGTTGATAAGGTAAGCAACATGTAATATCCTCGTGTATATGTAGACCAACATCTACGATGGGACGAACATGTAGACCAGACCATTAGAAGACTTAGTAAATTACCTTATAAATTCTACCGAATCACAAATCGCAATAATAAAAAGCTACTATGATATTTAACTCACTCGCAGAATCAGTTCTGAGATATTGCATTATAATATGGGGTGGCGTCAGCAAAAGCCTAGAGGTAATGCAAAATACTATCCTGAAAACCATTTTCAATCGTAGAAAAAGATACTCCACTGTAGCACTATACAAAGAATCAGACTCACTTGATATGAGAAAATTATACACTTATCACTGCATATTATGGATGGATAATAACCCCACCCCCAAAATAAATCATAATTATTATGAAATCCGAGCCAAATTTCATCAAAAAACGAATGTTCCTCTCTGTAGATTAACTTGCACTCATATATTTATATCATACTCTGGCCCAAAACTAATAAACCTAGTTCCTTCAGACATTAAAGCAATCTCCAATAAATACAAAGTCAAGTCAAAACTGAAAGAATATGTGAATCAAAAATATGACATTGAAATCTGTTTATGAACTGGATTGATAATCTAAGTTCTCACTAGGCTATGAATATAAACTACCTATTGCAGCTAATATCTTGAATTAGTAGAACAATCCAACGTCACATTCTTTTTGAATAATACTATCTCTTTACACCAGTTTTCCTTTAATCCAACTATTTGCATCAGTTGTATTTACATTGTCAGTATGAGTGTTTGCTTCATTATGCAACAATGATATCTCATTTACTTGTATATGTTTATGTATGTATATATGTGTGTATGTCTGCATATGTGTGTATGTATGTGTATATGCATGTGTATGTGTATATATATAATCAACGTTTAAGTTGTTTATAGGTTGTGTTCGGTCTCAAAATCTCACTATCGAAATTATTGTTTTTCAAGTGAATCTTGATTTTTTAGTATTTAGCCTAGAGTTGCTAGCTCTGAAATGTATACAAATAAACAGACTGTTTTATGGCATTATTTTTATTTTATGTATTATTAACTAATCGTGATCAATTTACTTAATTTTTTATTATTCATAATCAGGGTTTTCTAGTTGGCCTCAAATTTACGTTCTTCCTAATCCACCTATGCTCATAAAATTTAATATTTCCAAAAATCTGTTCTCAAGCGACCCGTACATTTTGATTTCCGTAATTATTCTTTGTATCCCTTATCTTGGGAATTTCCCGTTATTATGATCTCTCTCACCTATGTTAATCCAAACCTTTGTTTATCCCTCAAAAGACCAATCTGACCCTTCTTCACCTACCGATGTGGAATATTGCATTTGTGTAAAATTTATTCTTTACGTTTGAAACCTTGTTAGAGTACAATTAGAATCAAATCTTGTCTTGTCTACAGTACATCTAGCTAGTTATTTTTCTCATCCTATCTTTTCACAAGAGTTATTGTAATTCTTGTGTGCATTGAGCAATCATACTCACGATAAAACAATCGTGGGTCAAAACAGGTTGATACTACAACTCAAGCTCTGCTTAGGTAGATCAGCCTTCAAAATTGTTTATTTTCCATTTATTATCATACCATTATCAAAATATGTGATGACCTGAATAAATGTATCTATCTATCTATCTATCTATCAAGGTTGCAAGTGATGTTCATATCTTCAATCAGGTGGATAGCTCTTTTCTGGGTGGAATCAAGCAGCTTCAGGGTATGCTTAGGGACGGAGCTCCATACATGAGAACAATACTCTGAATCAGGTCAATTTGAGCTTTATAATGCATCAAAAGTTTTTGGGGTTTGTACAGTTTTCTGGTTCAGAACAGTTTTCCAAGGTTTTGGAAAGCAGCCTCTTCATTTTCAGCGACATGATTGTGCCAAGACATTTTGGTATGTATTTGAACCTCCAACAATCTTATCGAAGTAAGCAGAAAGTGGAATTGTCTGTCTTGAAATTATTATATCCGGTTCGGAGATATTTGGTTTTATGATGTAGAATACCGATACCTGGGTTTTTGTGGCATTCGATTGAACCTGGTTACTTTCACCCCAACTCACAATTACTTCTAGATCCTCATTAAGATATGTAACCTCCTGCTGCCGATGAAAATGTACATCTACCGCCGATGTCCTGGAATAACGAAACAAGTGTGCTATCGTGAGCAAAGCAATATATTTGATTCTTGGTTTTTCCCAATGAATCGTCGATATACAATATAAAGAGGGTTGGAGATAATATGGATCCCTGAAAACACCCGCGTTAATGGTAAATGTATTGGAATATATCCATCGGCTGTCACTTGCAGGGAACGTTTTTCCAACCATACACAAAAATGACCCGACAAGCCATATCATCGACTTTTAGCCAGTCAACCCTTATGCTACATACAATTGCTTTATTCCAAATATGAGTGATATACGATAGAAAGTCGCCTGTCGATCTTTGTGTCCGAAAACCATATTGATGATTTCTCCATAAATTTCAATATCACTGATAGTAAAGCGACTGATCTATAGTTAGTTGGAAAACTTCTTTTGGCCTTTTTGAGAATAGCAATCTTCCGACAAGAAGGAAAAAGCCCTTTCTGCAAAATACTGGCGCAAAAATGAACCTCAAAAAATTGTGGAATCAATTCAACGACGATAATGAATGTTAAGTAGTAATTATTATTGATAGTTCACCTTTAATTGCATAATTTTTGAGCACGGGTGATTTTGAGGGATATTGAAGTAAAACGAACATATTTCTATGTTTCCCTTTTTCATTTCTAGTGAGTCATCAGAACGAATAAATTGTCGCTACATTTCCCGTTGATGGTGATGGAGGAATTTCATCACATTGCGGCGCATCTATTTATATTGTTGAACGAATCATGTTCCATTTTTTTGTTAAACCGAGGTAATACGGTATCATTTCCTTCTATGTGAGAAAAGCAGAAAACCAACAAATAATGTGAAAATTTATATCCAACACGTTTCCGTTATTTACGTACATCTGACACCATAAGTAGCTGACAGCAAACAAAGGACCGTAATGCGATAGTCAGTGGCGTTGCATAAAAATATCTGAAGGGAATTATCACCAAAATTATTGGTGATGTAACATTTCATTTGTTCACTTTCAATTTCATACTGTTTGCGAACAACCTGAATGATAAGGACCCTTTTTCGTCAATTTTGAATTATAGATTGTAACATACCAAATATTTAAATTACTGTTTCCACAGGTCTGAGATTTTTCTGAATGGTCTGCAGTAATAGGTACTACAATTAAATCATAATCAAAATGCCGACAAATATTTGAGTCAATATTGTATATTTTCATTCATGTTACGGTTAAGTATGAAAATAAATGTCAACTAGAACTCTTGTTCTTTTGTTCAGTCATAGAGTTGTTTTTCATAGTGACATACGTGAAGTAAAAAGTGGGGAACAGACAGAGAATTATACGTTCAGTAAGGGCATACTTATAATCAGTGTGTATATCTGAAGGGACTGATGGGACAGATGGTACCATTGCCTGAATTTTGAGCCAATACTATGCCTGATTACTAAAATTTTCAAAGATTTTTTCTGTGCCTGGCTTCAAATAGTGAACAGGTTGTGATTGTTACGTGTCAAAGTGGTTCGTAAACAAATTGCGGTCAGTACCAAGTCCTGCCCTGCTCGCCCTAATACATTCCCCATCATGTACATGTTTAGCATTTAGTTGGTGTTTAAACCACGATGACCAACTACGACAAGTCGATATTGGGAAGTGCGTGGGCAAACCACAAAGGTGGTTTGCCCACAGCGATACAAACTGATGTTTTTTTTTTTAATCTTGGTTATGATCGAAATTTATGTTGGTTGGGTGCAGGTGAGTTTTGGTATTCGTGAAGAAAACGCACCTCTATGAGTAGTACGAAAGAGATCCATTGGTAACACTCAAAGTGTCACGAAATGACTTTGGAAAGTGGGAGGTTTCCGGTTGGGGAGGATCTTTCGAGGGAGTTGGTGAGAGAAGGCTGAAAAAGAATCATCAGAGTGAACGACTGAAGTCGTTACACAATATTTCATATCCGAAGATATCTGCAGGTTTCTGAAACCATCCTATGTTGGGGATTATCTGGATTTATTACTGCGTTATAGTCTGAGTGAGGCGTTTTGGATTGTGAAGACGTCAATGATTGTTTTGGAAATTTGGGAAAGCTGCTCACTCAGTACCTGATCAGGGGTTTACAGCTTCTGACATAGCTTTTTCATCTTTTTACCACTTCTGGTTTATTTGAGAGGAACCTTTGTGCGGGGGTTCAGGTCCGAAATACATTGTATGGAGGCCGGATTTGCTTCGGAAGCTCTTTTGAAGGACCATATCCCTTTTTGACAGACTGAGTCCAAGTGCCGAGGTCTAGTTAGAGGGCGGGGAGACTTTTTTGTAAGTCCTGCGTACCGTTTCCAGTCCAAGCTTTATTTGGGAGACTGCCAATCCAAGATCCTACCCCTGCAAGATTTGTTGGAGGTTCCAAGATCCAGCTATTCCTGTTCCAGACTCTCTGTTAGGACCACAAGTCCATCCGGATTCAGATAAGTGTTTCAACACAAGAGATATAAGGATTTGTCAAATATCTGCGGAAAGCAAAGAACTACTGAAACCTTACAATTTCGCATAAGGTAACCACTGCTATTGGATCCATTCGCCGTCGTTCGCTCATAATCTGGTGTCTTCATCAAGACATTACTTTCCGTATTGTATAATTTCCATTCTTTAATTTAATGTAGAAAACTTTAAGAACATTGAACAATCATAAAACAGTTCACAAACTATTTTGTTAATGGTATTCAATTTGAAAAAAATTATCAAAAAGTTATCATCAGAGAAAAACAAGAATTGGCTAATTGTTTCAATTCATTTTTTGTAAGTAGTATTACAGACATTATTTCTGATATTGAAGATATTGGATTTACCTGTCACATTGACTACTTTGATGAAAAAGGTTTCAGTGATTTTAAAATACTAACTCTTCAAGAATTGAAAGTAATTGTATCCAATTTAGCAAACAAAGGATCACAAGTAGATGCATTATCGAGCAAAATTATAAAGAATAGTTTTGAAGTAATTGGACATGTGTGGTGTCAAAATGGTAGTTACAAAATGGTAGTTTTCCAGATGATCTAAAAGCAAGTACAGTTTCGCCTATCGAAAAAGTTCCGAACACAAAAAAATGAAAAACTGTTAGAATCAGTAGTATAACAACAATTGTTGGAATATTTCAATAAAAAAAACATAATATTCACATACCAATCTGGTTTTAGATTCAGACATTCATGCGAATACGCACTTCAGCTTGCAGTTACTGAATGGAAAGATGAAATGAGTAAATACATTACACTCTAGCAGTATTTTTAGATCTTAAACGTGCGTTTGAAACGGTTAATCGTGAAATATTAATGAAAAAATAAAAAAATATGGCATTAAAGGAAAAGTACTTGATTGAATCAGTGATTACCTCACAGGAAGGAAGCAGGCAAACAAATTCAAATGAATTTGTATCAACAGATATAAGCATAGACCACGAGGTTCCGCAGGGAAGTATTTTGGGGTCATTACTATTCTTAATTTACATTGATGATACCAGCAAATGTGATGAATGTGAGTATGAGTATTATTTCGCTAATGATGCTCTAGTATCGGTTAGTGATAAAGATATAGATAAAGCTATTAAAAAAATGAATGAAGCATTGCATAATATTGCTATATGCTCATTACTGAATTCAAATATCTAGGATTCATGTTAGACAATCATCTATCAATGAATAACCATTTCACCTACATAATACAGAAAAAATTTTTGAAGAAATTATATTTTTTAACAAGAGTATCCCAACACTCAACTATGCAATCACGGATAACTGTATATAAGACAACTATTCAACCACATTTTGAATATGATCCCACTAATCTATACACAAGTCATTTGAATAAAATGAGAACCCTACAAAAACTACAGAATCGCGCAATGAGGATTATTTTGAGATGTGAAAGGAGTACCCATATATGTTTAATGTTAAATACTCTATAATGATTATCTATAGAAAGTAGGCTTACATATTTAACGATGATTTATATTTACGAAATGTTACATAACCTTCTACCCTCATATTTTGAAAAATTTGTAATTTTTAATAATCAAATCCACCAGTATAATACTAAAATAAAACATAATTTGTATGTAAATAATCAAACAAAAACATTCAACACTAAAACATTAATATTCAAAGTATTTATTAGGTATAACCGTCTAGCTGGAAATGTAAAGTCTTCTAACAGTCTTATTCTGTTCAACAGAAATTTATTAGACCATTTAAGAGACCATTAAGGTATTATGAGATATTTTTTATGTGTTATTTTTTTTGTATTTTCAATTATCGTAGGTAAGACTACTTATTAACAAATATGAGTAGATCTTTTTTGTATTATTGTATTTATATGTGTATTAATGTTAACATTACTATCATTGTTGTATATTAGGATGAATCCTATTTGAATAAAGCATTTCATTTCACAGATGGATCGGTTGGGTAGGAAACATCTTTCAGCTTGGAAGATCTGAAGATCTTGTTTTTTCATGATGATTTTTTTACCGGTGTAAGAAAAATTGTTTGTGAATCGAGCTGTTATTGATTTATGTATTTGTGTTTCAATAGTTGTAATTGAAGGGTTACTAGGAAACACATTTTCAAAAATAAATAAAATCAATTCATCATTGTCAGTAGTTCTACAAATTATGTGAAATATATTGAAGAGTTGAGCTGAGTTTGAATGAGTCGAATGAATACAAAACAAGCACTTCTTCAAGGGAACATTCCTCGCTAACTTTGTTGAAGAAACGCGCGTCAAAAAGAGTATTACCTTTGTGGAGATTGGGAAAAAAGCTTGATCTGGATTTATTCTACGTCAGTTTTACGTTGTACCAAATATGTTGTATAGGTAGCTCTAGAATTGAAGTAAAGATTCATGGAGCGTGACTATTTCAAGATGCGTGTGTTGCTTGTGTAATTCGTGATACACCTACAAACGAACAAATCACTAACTTGCTTCAAAACTTTGTGGATATATTCCCCAAACTATTAATATGTAGATTATAAGAGGGATTTCAGTGCCTTCATCCATATTGCATCTTTGATCTAGCAGTCAAAGAGGAGACGTCATCCAGCTTCTTGCATAATTATTTCACTATCACATGAGTACCAACATTCCTCGTGAGAGATTACACAATAATTCCATATGAAAATTATTGCTGCAACAAGTAATAGAAGTAGTTGAAATTTCGTTCATCACTGTTTCGATGCTGGAATTTTTGTTTTCGCTAATTTACTAAAGGACTAACCATAAAATTTTGACATGGAGATTACACAACGTGATTTCAAATGTGAAAATGAAAATATTTGCTGAACATCTACGAGAGTAGTTTGAGAAGTTTCCGATCTCAATATGAAAAAAGTAGCACTCGTAAATAAAAGCTAGTGAATTTCGTTGTTCATCTGTTGACAGTTACTCACCAAAGTTTCAGCCATTTCGGACGTCCAGTTGTTATGTAACAGTCGTTTGAGTGTGATGATGTTTGGGCAGCTGAATTTGAATGTGACACGATAAACGTTTGGGATGACCAAAAACTGTAACTCCCGACGAAAACATCGTCAAAGTTTACCAAATGATGCTAGACGACCGCTGAATTGAATCAAGAGAGATAGCAGAGGTTATGAACATGTCAAAGGATCCTGTTTTTCACATATTCAATAAAAAGTCAGACATGAGAAAGCATTTGGCGCGTTGGATAACGCGTTGGCACACGTTAGACCAAAAACGTGTTCGAATGAACAACGCTCTGTTGGCACAGTTGAGGCGCATTCGATTTGAGTTTTGGCCCCGATTGATAAGTGTAAATGAAACTTGGATACACCATTATATACCTGAAACAAAAATACTCTCCAAATAGTGGATTGCAAAGGGGGAACCGGCTTCAAAAAGAAAAAACTATTGCAGGAGCATACTACGCATCATTACTTGACAAACTGAAGGTAGAACTTTCGGGAAAAAAGACCACATTTACAGAAAAAAAATTCTGTTCTACCAAGACAACACACCGTCTCACACCTCAGCGGTTGACCTGGCGAAAATCCACAAATTATGGTTTGTGCTTGACCATCCGCCTCACTCATTAGATCTCGCCCCTAGCGACTTCTTTTTGGCCCTTCATCTAAAAATTGCGCTCGGAGAACAGATATTTTTGTCAAATGAATAACTTTCGTGAACAATTATTTTGCAGAGAAAAATACCGACGGGTTACAGAGATGGGTGTATGTACAGTTGAACAATATTAAAAAAAAATGAAACGAAAAAAAATGTCTTGTATTTTTGTTAGGCCGAAAACTTTTCATACCTCACCCGTATATGTAGACCTACCTCACCCGTATACTTTTGGACGTAACTAATGTTTTATATAGAAAAGTCGATGACATACCCTCTCCAGTCATATTCATGATAAATACATATGTGAAAAATGAATTGTTCGATCACCAAGTGAGTGTCAAGGTGTTAAAAATAACGATTTGGTGTTGGGAAAAAACTCCAATAATATTCATTACTGCACCAAAGGTTCCAAACAATACATCATAAGTATCAGATTCATCGTAAACTAACACGTGACTTCATTTGACAGCTTTTACTATCAATTGCTTTATGTTGTGAGTTAGCACTGTTCTATTTGCAATATAAAGTTAGAGGTTAGGACTATTTCTGGATGTTACAAGATTCAATCTTCCATTATGTTTAAATCGTTAATCGATTTGCTGCACCTCATTTTCCCGCTTCATTTAAGATTTTTACCAGTTTTGGATATCTGCACAGAATGCATCGTTACTAACCATAGAGGCTGCTATTACTTTTCTTTTGAACTAGTGTTCTTCACTTCAAAAATCGTAGCTGCGTACAACAGACGGATTACATTAATCTCGACTAGCATCTTATTACTACATGTATTTTGACTCCGACCAGAACATCCATCGGCCTGTTGTTTTCATATATGGCTGGCTATCCGGAAGACTGGGGCGGCTATTAGTTTAGTTGACTAAATTTTAATGAAGCTGCTACATATTTTGCGACGGACTGAGGAACAGATTCGAATGTTCTACTTAGATACTATTCTTCAAACTTTTGACAAAGTGGGCAAGGTATCGGTTGAAAGAGCATTATTCTTTCTTGAACTCTCATCTTCACTGCGAAGTATGTTCCACTTTCTTCTAGACATAACTGTTCATACCAGGAGTTTCTATTTGATGCAGAACAGTTCTATGTCGAAAATGCAAGGTATGTTCTACCATCTCCTTGGCATAACTGGATACTCAACTATGTATTTTCCTGTTGGTTGATCGGTCGAAGATAGATACTCTACCGTATAAGTTGGATTTGTGGGATCACATGTTTTACTCTCATCGATGAACCTCTTCACTTCGATTCCCAGATACGTCGGGAAAACTTTACAACTGCTGATTTTATAGAAGGAGTTAAGCTATTAGCAGTTACAGAAAACCGTTCGGATATATCTAGTTTTTCATTTATGATTTTACACTATAAACGTGTCCTCAAAGTACTTAAATCAAACTCTGGGCTCGTAGGTTTCTGCAATGGCCATCGTAACGAACAAAAGTGGCGATTACAATTATAAAAATGCATCAGTCCAATCTATTTATGCGAGTAATAATAATAATAATAATAATATTTATTTTCCATAAGGCATGAACATGTATTGAAATAGTCAGTTAAATCTGTTTAAAAAAAAATCTGTTTAAAATCTGTTTTTCCGTTAATCAGCTGACGCCCCCATACGAACGACAACTTTCAGAAGTTGAAAAACTTGTGCGAGCTAAGGACTAACGAGGTCTTACCTTTTAGCGTGTGATTCCTAACACGGT
>WOGP01005625.1:0-12999 GCA_015342065.1 Leptinotarsa undecemlineata | reverse complement strand
TTGTTTAAGCTGATGATTCATCAGTTATTGTATCAGATAGGGATGAATATTATATACGTCAGAAATGTAAAAAAAATCCTTTAATATGGCTCAGTGGTTTAGAGCCAACTCACTTCATCCGAATACAAATAAAAAAAAATGCGTATACTTTTACAATAGACAAAAAAACTAGTGTAGTTGATTTCGGAGACTTACAGTCAGTTGATAAGACCGTCAGATTTCTTGGATTATATATAGACGAACATATTTCCTGGGGAGAACACTGTGAAATTTTAGTCGAAAAATTTAATTCTGTTATCTATCAATTACGTAATTTGAGATCAGTTCTGTCTAATGATCAGTTGCCGATGTTCTACTATGCCCAAGTATACTCGAGAGCTAATGATGTAATTGTTGCACAGGAGAGAACACTCCGAATAATGTTTAGTCTATCCTCTCAATGAAGCTGTGTTGATGTTTTCAAAACATGTAAAATCATGACGCTACCATCACTCTTTATCTTTGAAGTTTGTTTGTATATATTTAGTAACTATAACAGTTTTTCAACCAGATCTAGCATTCATAAACAATCAGCTGAATATAGCTCTTTCTAGGGTTCCAATTGACTGAAAACTCTCCAAACATTGAAGATCTTTGTTGATGATGCCTAGTACCTTTTCGAAAGCCGAAAGCACGATTCGTTAGAGCCTTGATTCGTCTTTTGGTAGATGGAGTGTGGTTGGATTCATAATTCCGATACTATCACGGTTTATTGTTTAATATAATTAATGTTTCAGCTATTAATTCTGGTTATATTTGTACTTTCGTAGATTTCGAATCATATTAGAAACATATTAGACAATGGAAGTCCGAACAAGTGAAACTGATATGAAGATGTTTGAGGAACAAATAGCAATCTGAAGTAATACAATCATAAAATACAAGTTTGTGTATTTGAGATTGGTTCGAGAAATTAGAACAGTGCCACTAATTCATTCAATCTGAAATGTACTAAGTCATACCTATTATAGCGAATCCAAGATGGAAGAAATTGAAAAGGGATTGATCGAAACGTCCATCGATTCCTCGGCAATCTGAAGGAGGATGGAATATGGGAAAGCAAAAGTTTTCCCGTATCTATGGTTAGAATTGTGGGGGGTTCAACCGTACACTCTTAGCAGGACAGGATAAGGGTTACCTATCAGCAGCCCCCAGTCTTGTAGGCTCAGGTATTATTGTTACATATTCATGTAAAGGTTGTTAGGTATGCCAAAAACCTCATAGGATAGGTGAAACATCCCTGGTAGGAACTTGCATTCAGATTCTGTAGAAAACTATAATGAAAAATGGTTGCAAGTTTTTCCTACCTATGTTCTGTGTAGGAGTATGAACAGAAACTAGGGAACACATCACAAAATATACGAGTGATAGTACTACTACTTCGATATAGGTCTCAGGATGAGACATATTCTCATACAGGTCGATTTTGATTATTTTGGTACTGAAAAACAGTACTGGTACCGAAGAAAGTTATTCAAGATCTTGATTTTTATTTGCATCGCATATTTACATTTATTTGAATTGTTTGCATCATCTATTTTGATGTCTAGATAATGAAATAAATCCTACCGCAAAATCAGTTTCCCTTTTTATTTAATCCAGATTTGTTTAGAATTATGCCGAATCTCGCAGTAAGTACTGAAAAATCATTTAGATGTTGAAACCACGGTTCAGCCACTTCATATTTCGGAAAATAAAATGAATGTGTATGATCAATCATGTATTAATGATAATCTAAATTTCCAAATCGAAAATAAAGAGGATTATGGAAACAGGTTTTTTATTGAAAAAAAATGTTCATACAGAAAGAATAACCACTGGTATCAAATTTATTCATTCATCAGAACGAATGAACAAATCGGAACTATTCAACTATTTAGTTATCGTAATTCATATGTTATGTAGATATTCGACAATATGCTAGTTGATATAATCTGTCATAATAAACAGAATATCAAATCTATCCAATTGAAATAAATTTCCATAAGAGAGATTCACATCCAATTCCAACGAGAGAACAATATTCATGAGAAATGTAAATTTTTGATTCTCATTTTGTAATCCAATCTGAAAATCATCAGATTTATTTATAAAAACAATAAAATTGACCGATGTTTGATAGAAATACATTATACCGTACAAAACTGTAATCATCATGACTAGTGCTACCTGCAAAATTTCTACATAATGAATCTCATTACCTGAAATATTTTGTTTTCTAGGAACAACTCGGGAGACTGCATTCAAGAGAAAGAGAACAATTGAAATTTATTTGATCCTTGAGCAATAATCCCGAATTTTCACCTGTCTTGATTTCTGAACAATTCAAAAGGTTGAGTTTTCAACCCTTCTCTTCCAAATGTCATACATCATAATCGTTTTTGAACTTGTACCCCTCTGTCAAAAAAAAGTTCGAAAATGTTAAATTGATCTTTCCATTAAAAAAACTAGTTCTGTTCTCTTTTATTCTTTTGGGAAAAGTTCTTTCAGTTTGTCCGATTTAAAGTTTGGGCAAGAATCACAAGTCAACTTATATACTCCCGATCTATTCGACAATGGAATATCATCTATTTTGCTTTCAATGAATTTTCTCAAATCATTATTTGTTTTGGAGGCTACGTCCAATTTTTTGCCTTTCAAAAAACGAGCGCGATATTATTAGTAGGATTACCAAAGTATGTTAGGGTTACAAAATGTTCAGTATTACTCTAAACTGGATAGACCTGGATAGACTTTTTGTTGATATGGATGTATTGATGTATTGTGTATAACGATGTCCGTGTATGTTGGACTGGATACCAGTGCATTTATAACATTTCTCAGTGCAAACACCATATCCATTTTTCACGGAAATTCGTAGGTATGCGGAAAACTAAAATGTCTCACAAACAATAACAATTTAAAATTTGAAAAGTATTGATTTTCTGGCAAAATCAGGGAAAATGTAAGCCTTTTATATTTCCATCAGTGCCGTCCAATGTTTTGTTTCAACCTCTTGGGATCGAACAGTATTAACTGAAGCTATATAAATCATGAGTATGGAAACAAACAAAACTTTTCAATACTATGAAGGATTATTAACGACGCGACGGGTAGATTTAGGAACAAGCTTGAATTCCATAATCCCACCCAAGCAGCAACTCGGTAGTTGTTTACTATTCTGCTATTTGCGATTCAAGTTGGACGTATTTACAATAACATGTCCTATATTATAATGGAAGTACGAAAACTACACTTTAACTAAAGCTCTCATTTGCGAAGTTTCGTTGAATTGTTGTTGTTCTTAAACTAACGAATTGTGTCGTCCAGAAAACTTAGTAATAGCATAGTAATTGAAAAACTTTTAAAATAGTATAAATGAAATAATAATACGTTCATTATTCACCATAAATCCACAAACGATATTAAGTTTCAATTAAAAAAGCTAGGTAAATATAAGATGACAGTTCAGTTTTCTTTCAACCCCCATTCAGACCCTTACTACAAACTAAACTCAAAACTAAAATAAACTCACTGACTAGTACCAGTGAACAAGAAGACGAGAAAAAAAAGAGAGAGAGAGAAGATGGGAATTTTTTTATAATTTATTTTCACTTGTGCGAGTAGTGATTTCTTCAAGCCATGAAACCGCTTTTCAATTTTGTAGTTGACGCAAACATACAGTCATGGATTTTCTCCAAAGAGAAACACGATCTACTGTAGTCACTTATCTTATACGTATTCATGTAACTAGCAATATTATAATCGCTAGTTAACCTCGAAAATCATGATGAATATGAAACCAGAATGATAAATTCAGGAATTGAGCTATCCGGCACAGCACAGCACGGTCCGTCCCGTCAAAATACGGATAGGATTGGAACAATGAAAATGAATGGACAACTGTCCATTAGCCCGGTATGGCACATCCAAGAGCGTTCGCCGCCGGAAAGGATTTCAGTTCTCCCATCCTGACCGGCAAATAACGGAACGTGCTGTGACGGACTGGACAAGTGAGCGTGTTGCCGACCAGTGCTTGCCAGCATCAACTTATGCAAAAGTGTCTGAGAAGTTTCTGTCTGTCATACACAAATAGCAAATATTATCAAGAAACACTAAAACGATTTACCGAAATATTTTTATCAGTCCCGGTCCGCCACGGAATCCCGTGCGAATAATTAAATAAAAACAAACGCAGTCGTACACTAACGGAGACCAACTGGATGCTAGCCTCCTCTAACGCTATAATTTCTGTAACTGAAATAACAAATCGAGACGTATGTCGCTGGTTGGATCGGTCTCGCGGAGCCTGTGTTTTTAAAGCGGTCGGAGGGTTGGCTTCCTTGCAACGTATGACATTTATTATTTAGGGTTGATGGTTTATTCGTTATTCGTTCATGGGCGGTGCGTTTCAGTTTTGTTGATGCAGGATCCAGTGTGGTACGTACCACGTAGTGAGTGTTTTTTTCGGGCATATTATGTATTTATATCAAACATTTATGGTAAAATAATGATACCCAAGCATATTTAGAAAAAAATAATCATAATTATCTGTCAATATCTTTTAATTTATTGCGATGAATATCCTCAATTTTTATGGGGAGACCAAGCCTCCTTTGATTCCTCTGACGAGCCGCCGCTGGTTTTGCTATTCCTTCTGCTTACAGCACAGTTTCAGACGGTACCTGGATGAGGAAACATTAAGTTGCTTGTTGAGGCAGGCTCTAGAATATCCAGAAGTTCTGAAAATTTGCCTGTAGTCATTCGGAAATACTGGAAAAATTTCTCCTCGCCTTCTTTCAGATCGTTGAAAAGATGATGAAACTCTCTCAGATTTGCCCTTTTTTGATTTATAGTATGGACCCACAACATTCTTTTTTGTGGCTTTCTTCTTCTACATTCAATAAGGCGGCCACTATAACGTCGACCCTTCGTCAGAACTGCTAGTGATAGACATGTTTCTGTCACCGCTCCATGTCAACTGAAATTCCTTTGATATCGAACAAACAGCACCTTCAATATGCTGGTTGTAGCTGGACAAGTGGGCGGCGTTGCTACCCGTCGCGTCGCCATTAGGCGTTGGACACCGCCCTACTGTACTGTATCGGACAAGTGAGCGACAAGCTTCAGGATCAGCCTAATAAACAGCGCTTGCACTGATCGTCGTTGTCAGGAAAATGGACACAAAACCACCTCAATGCAAATCCCCAGCAATAATCCCCAATTGATATTTAGATGAATATATTCATGAAACAGTTTTCAAAGCAGTTCGTCCAATCACACAAACACAAAAATATTTATACTGAAGCATTCCAAATGGCAGGCACTGATTATATCCCAAGGGATTAGTTCAGCTGCAATAGCCACCACTCACCGTCGTACGTTCCATTCAAAGGATCAGACTAAAATTCATCGTACACCAAGTTCTGATGTGTCACACGTCATTACCACCAATCCGTAACCGCATAAGACCCATTGAATGATATTAACTCGATAATATGTGCATTTATTATATCGTTTCTGGATTATGCTCAACTCTGAAAACGCTTTGATTGCCTGAGCACCATCTCTGGAAATACTCCTTCTATTATACAGATGCAGATGTCTAAATGTTTTAATATCTAATAATGTGGGAAGCCTAAAGAAATAATAATGTCGAAGTACTGATACAGAAGGATATGTCAAATTTCTGTTTGCAAAGCAGGCTAATACCAGGACGGAGAATGGAGTATATCCGGCAGACATTTATGCATGAATAAAATGCTTGAATATGCTTCTCGAAATTGATTGCGGAGTATCGCGGGGTATTGAATTAAAAATAAAGAGTGTTTTTATAGAGGTATAGAACTTTGAAATGGAATGAAACGAAGATGAATTTTTTAAATTGACAATTTTTTCCAAAGATAATATTCTGCCATTATAATTCGAATATTTCTCCTGGCATATAACCGGCACGACTGGCTCGGAAGTAGTCCTAGGTCCAAGTTTTTCCAACATTTGTGGCCGAATATCGGCAATAACGTGGCGAATTTTGTTTTCCTCTAAGTGGTCAATCGTTTCTGGCTTATCAGCATAGACTAGCGACTTCACATATCTCCAGCGGCTTTAAATCGCACGATCTTGGAGGCCAATTCAGGAGTCCGAAACGTGAAACTATGCGTTTCCTTCAATAAATGAATTGTGGCTCGAGCTGTATGACATGTTGCGCCGTTTTATTGAAATCACAGCTCCTGCACATCATGGTTATTCAATTGATTACCAGCATCGTTTTTGAGGAAGTACGGACCAATCATTCCACCAGCACATAAAGCACACCAAACAGTCAGTATTTCTGGATATAACGGTGTCTCCAATACACTTGATGATTTTCATAACTCCAAATACAGCAGTTTTGTTTATTGTCGTATCCATTCAAACAAAAGTGAGCTTCATCGTCAAACAAAATTCGCTTATGAAAATCGGAATCAACGGCAATTTTGTTTTGTGTCCATTCACCGAATATACGCCTTGCTAGGTAATCGTGTGGCTTCAATTCTAGCGCGAGTTAGATTTTGTAAGCACACAAACCAAAATCTTTCCGCAAAATATTCCCTGAAGTGGTTGGACATGATGGCGGATAGACTGATTCGGGTCTTCCGCTACGCTCTACAACAGCAATCTTCTGTAGGTATTGTACGATTCTCTGTGGATGAGTATTGTAATGAATCTGAAGCTGGCCCTGACCAATAGGTCAGCCGACTCATCGAACAAAACTATGACAACCCGTCAAAAGAATGCAGATGGGAGTCGCCGGTAAAATTCTAGTACCGAACCGACTATAGCATTATAGAAAGGACCTTAACTGATATAATCCCATCTTCCCCACCCAAGAGGGCAGTTCAGAAAGTGAATAGAGCGGGTGAACAAGAATATCGAATAATGGAAATGAATTGAGCGTTAGTTGCTAAGCGTTGTAATAAATAAATAAGTTTGTGATTACTGAAATATTGTTGGAAATGAATTTGGTTAAGACAGTTAATTAATTAATTCGTCACAATATTGACATTTGAAGTTAAAGTGGTGCGAAAACATTTCAAATAATTTGATGAAGCTACTGTGCCAGCAAAACATGTGATATATTTTTCAACTAAAGATTGTGGAGATCAAATCGTGAGGTGTAGTTTTTGAAAGTTAGATAATTAATAGAATTAATTGCTTTGATGGACGATTATGTTAACCGTGATATGGACGTAGTGCACGATTCGTATTTGGAACATAATCATGATTTTCAAAATGAATTTGCACAATTTGGAAGCGTTGTTTGGGCGTCAGTCTACTCATGTTGAAATGCCAAACCAAACTTAACATAAATCAGTTGACTGCTGACAAAATAGCCGCCAGTTGACAAAGTGGGCCAACTTAAAGTTCTATACCTGTATAAAATCATCCTTTATATTTAATTCCGGAAATATATTTCCAAACAAATTTCTTCTCATATAAAGGTCTTGCGTTTTCATAAAATTGTCCAATCTGCCCGTACAATTTGTGTATTTTGAATTATGAGCTCCCCAACACCTATCATTCACATTGTGAATTTAATGAAAATGGAAATACTAAGTTATATTGCATGAAACATGACAGACGTGAGCTTCAAAATTTCGCGGAGACATTTTTTTTTATTTTGCCTTGATCGTTACACATTTTCAATGACTATCCATATGTTTGCTACGAAAGTTAATTTCATTCGACTCCAACAGAAACAACATACAAGGAATTGAAAATAATGTAACGGGTGTTTTTTAAGAGGTATAGGATTTGATTTTCAAAACAACAAAAAAAATTATAAATTTATGAAATCTCTATTGGAATCAATAGAAGAATCAATATAATTTAATGTTTGGAGATGATTTCATACAAATATTGTCCGCGGCTCCGCTTTAGATGACCATAGCGCAAGGTTCAATTTTGGCACACTCTCTCTAACATATCGACCGTTATTTCATGTATAAATGCTTCAATATTGGCTTCCAGAGTGTTAGTCGTTGCTGGTTTATCCCTACAAGTAATAATCCAAAGGCGTTAAATCACTCGATCTAGGCGGTCATTTGACGGACCCCAAACGTGAGATAAACTGGCGGCTCACAATTGGGTCATTGTTTCGCGTGCCGTGTGGCATGTGGCACGGTCTTGTTGAAATCATATGCCATGCATGTGAAATTCTTTTATTTTGGGCAACAATAAGTCGTCAATAATCACACGGTAGTGCTCGCCATTCATAGTAACTTTCCAGCCATTGTCTTCTTTGAATAAGTACGACCCGATGATGCCACCGTCTCATAATCCACACCAAACAGTGACTTTTTCGGGATGCATCGTAAGGTCTTGCAATGCTTGTGACTGGTCTTCACTCCAGATGCGGCGATTTTGCTTGTTAATGTATTCATTCAACCAGAAATGAGCCCCGTCGCCGAACAAATTTTTCGATAAAAATGTGGATCTTCCTTCAACTTTGCCAGCGCCCAAATGTTAGACGTTGTGGAGGGTCGTGTGGCTTAAATTCTTGCACCAGCTATATATTACAATCAGACATTTATTTACAAGCTTCCGAATAGCTCCCTCAGTAGAACGACGAAACTGCTCATAAATTGGATGAAATGCACGATGCACTTTCCTCACCGAGCATGAATTTTGATAATAAAATTCAAAAATCTGCATTTCCCGCCTCATAAATATTTCTGCTGAATATATTTTTTTTTAAATAATTAACGAAAAATAACACGAAGAATTTTAAAAATACTTGTATCGGACAGTTATCTGAAAAGGGAATTTACGTTTTTGATTGAAAGACGTTGTATGACACGAAGTTCAAAATCAGATAGTTGCTGAGATCGGGTCGCAATATAATTCGTATCTTTATATTCAAAGTAGAAAACAGTGAAATACTTGGGATGAATAAGAAGATGAATTTGTTTCTCGGAATGGGTGGATCAAACATTCAAAGCGGATCTAGTACAATTCATTTCATTCCTAGGTGAATTCCAGCTATTAGAACAATATGGGAAGTCGAAAAGGACTATATACTCTGATTGTTGTTTAATAATACAAATGCTTATTTACATATTTTGATCGAGAAAATGTATAACAAATTCTCAGCGAGAATATAAATTCAAAGAAGATTGATGTCACATATATCTCTGAATTTCTTATTTATGAGGGGGATGCTTTTTTATTCGTATCTTTGTATGACATTAAAGTGCCCAGTGCAGCTTTCGAATTTTTTTTATGAGAATAAGAATCATTGATGGCTCTCCTATATTGTAAAATATTTTCGACAGAATCCGTCGAAAAATCATAGAAAATTCAATTACCCCTCAAAATAATCTCTCCTCTTTTTTCAAATTTCATATTTTCTGGTATTCTCAATATATTTTTTCATATTGTTTACATACACATTGCTTAAATAACAGATTTGATAATTTGCAACTCAAATTGACATTTATATTGACAATTTTATATCATACGAGTTTCTGCCTTTTGTTAGGTTAGTATCTCTTGAACTAAATGAGCTTTCAATTAGAGCATTCATCATTATTATCATCATTCTGCTCGTGGGTTGGGCTATCTATTAGGCGCGTCCCCTGGTGGCGGATAGAAGCTATATCGAATGGCCGCCGAGTGATATGCGGTTACGAATGATCCCCCTGGGGAACCGGGCGAAACCTCACTGTAATCAGCCTTCCTCTGGTAATGCGGTGCTCTGTCACAGGTGACCACATCTTTCCTTGATACTCGTGGAATGCTACACATGAATGAAAAAAACACAAAAACAGTCACAACAAAAACCAATCTCGAGGCTGGACAGATGGCTCAGCTCAATCTATGAAGGTGACTGGGGATGACCAGAAATGTCCACCTCAATCTACCGCTCCTCCTCCGGCTGTAACCGGCTGTCCCTGCAGGAAAGTACCCTCACTTAAGCACCTCCACGGAGGGAACCCCAAGAAGGTTGAAGAAGCCGCAAGATAGTAATGTCGTTGCCCCTTCCGAAACCTTCGCGGAGGCCGCCGTGAGACACCTCGAAGTTGTCAAGGTGTGTTCGGCAAGTGTTGGCCTACACCTGCCGACAACTCTTTGGGAAAATGTACAATGGGTCACATGTGGCTCAAGTGCTGTGGACCTACACTCATCCTTCCTAGTCTACAGATAGATATCGTCATTCTTCCACTTACCATATTTTTCTTCAGAGCGGTTATCCTTAGATAAGTTTATCTGTCGCAAACTATCAGCTAGAAGCCTGCTTTTTGATTGCAAAAGCCTCTTCAATTCCATTGAAAGTTACTCGAATTCCTAAATACAATTAATAAAAACGTATTGTTATAATTCGCGTTTCAGCTCAAGTACAAACGATTGAATATTTAATTGGATATCGACGACTCTATTCATTTTCAACATGGGACGAATCGGCAATTGTCAGATTTAATTGTCTGGTATGGATAATCCATATGCTTGGTGGAGCAGAGCAGCATTCGCAAATGCTGAAGTTACTCAATTCAGTAAATTCGATTATAACGTCATTAAAATTTAATGATGTTTTCATCTTCCAGTAAAAATAATTAGTTGTATCACTGATTTATCGAGTACAACCAGTTGAAAGAATTAAAATCTTATCTCTGCCATGTCTGTTTATTTTTAAAGTCTGTATATTTCTTTACTGCAATTTGAAACATTTCAAAACTGATATTCAAGTTCAGTCTGTCAAGACAAAAAAAATAATGATATACATGTACCTTTTTTGAAAAAAAAATGTTCTTTTCAATCCTGCATCATTGAATGGACAAAGGATTTTCGAAAAATCATCATTGACTATGAACTCTATTCCTGAAGTGAAATTATTCAAATTTGCACTGAGAGAATTTTTATTGAATCTAGTTTTTTGTTCTGTAGATGAATAGTTTTTGCACTGATTTCAGACTTTACAGATATATGTATGTTCCACTTCTGAGATATGGATGTTGTAGACTTAAATTTGGGCTAGGTATTATTTTACTTGTAGAACATCAACTAATCCTGAACAATTTTTATTTTCATAAAGGGAATAAAGTCGTACTCACTTAAGTAAATGAAAATTTTGTCAAAAATCAACTGATGTAAAAAGATTAACAAGAAAGTATTTTTCATTGACAGACCATTGAGGAAATTAATTCATAACCAGGCGAAAGTTTATTCTTTCTCTTCAAGATGATCACTTGGTGATCGAAACACGTGTCGAAATGTTAAAAATAACGATTTGGTGTTGGGAAAAAACTCCAGTAAAACTCGTATTCAGGCGAAAGAAAATTGATATTAGTTCACTGCAGTATATTTAAAATCTGTTTAAGATATGTTTTTTCGTTAATCAGCTGTCGCCCCCATACGAACGACAACGCTCAGAAGTTGAGAAACTTGTGCGAGCTGAGGACTAACGAGGTCTTACCTTTCAACGTGTGATTCCTAACACGTTAGGAATCACACGTTGTTAGACTGGATGTTAGACTGGAAAACATATTAACAAAATAAGGTAACCTGATTGAATTGCATCTATTTTCTATATACTAATACTAATATAAATGTGAACGTTTTGTGAGGATGGATAAATGTATGTTTGTGGCTCTTTCACGCCTGAATGACTAAACGGATTGAGATGAAACTACATAAATACAGCTTATACATGAGAATAACAAATATGCTACAATTTACAAAGGTTTCGTGTACTTCTGGTCATAATATAACGATAAGTATTGAATAAGTCGGAAAAATTCTTGCTCCTTGATAGCTATTTTGGCGTGCATTGTCCATACCGTTCTAGTAAATGCAGATAATGTACCGTGATATTGTTTATCTTGAATAGTTCGAAATGAAAGTCCGCGATAGCATATATCTACCTCTCATGTGGTAGCCACTATATGCAAGACAATGAGCCATACTAACAATTAAATTAGATACTTTCTTTCATGATGTTCATTTTAGAATACTTGTCAAATTCTTATAGAAATCGATACAATTGTCGTTTTATATATTCAGTATGGATGAACTTTGTCTTTTCCACTAAGTAAGTCGGACGAATCGTTTAAGATTAACTTGACGCAACGCAGTAAGCGTCTACTGTAAGCGGTCTCTTATAACAACGTACAGCCGAAGCTACTGAATCTAAAATCTTGCAATATGCAAGTAGGTTCTTTGTATAGCGTGAATAGGCATTAGGATGAATCAGGAATTTTCACCCGCAAGGAGGAATAATGGGTTTAAACATTGTATTGAATTTTGTCAGATGTGAAGTTGGAAATCTGAAGTTTTGGGTTCATTAAAAAATATTGTAACTATTTGTTTCAAATAGTCTGTCACGAAACTCAATGTGACAAACCAAATTCTACACCTGTGTTCTTTTTGAAAGAAAGTTTTCGACTTTCTACTCCTCAATTCCTATTAAAAGAATGTGGGAGTCTTCCGAAGCAAGAAAGAAAGCAATTGATTTCAAAAATCAACTTCATACAAATATGTGTAGTGTAGATAATGCACAGAAGTGACTTTCAGACACAAACTGGAAGAAAAAGATCCGTTTTTTGAGTAATTCAATGTTTATATGAACGTAGGTGGTGATAAAGTATACATTCATGCAATTTTTACATGAACAATTGGCCAGGTTACGATTTATGATTTACTGGAACATAAAAGACGATCTGTTTGGAATCTTTGGTGTACTGAAAGAATATTATTGGAGTTTTTTTGCCAAAACCAAACCGTTATTTCAACACCGATCACGTGTCGAGGTGTTGAAATAACGGTTTTTGGTGTTTGGAAAAAACTCCAATATTATTCATTGAAGACGAAGATAACAGCATATAATGCCTGAAATTGTTTTCAACAGTGTGATAATTTTTGGAAAAGAAAGTTTTTGGCTTTCTACTACTCCATCTTGATACAAAAAAAAGGAAAAGGGAATCTTCCAAAGAAAAGAAGGAAGTA
>WOGP01005624.1:0-13000 GCA_015342065.1 Leptinotarsa undecemlineata | reverse complement strand
AAAGTTACTTCTTTGCATGATCTACACATCCATGTATAGAGTTACTTATTTGCAAATTTATTACTTCCTTCCTTTCTTTGGAAGATTCCCTTATCCTTTTTTTGTATCAAGATGGAGTAGTAGAAAGCCAAAAACTTTCTTTCCCAAAAATTATAATAAAATATTCAGAAAACACCAAGTTTCTATTACTCCATATTCTTGAACTGGAAGCAACCTATTGACTATACAACTAACAAATTGAGCAAAATTTCATATGGACTGAGGGTGTTTCACAAATATTTCAACAAAAAATCAGTAAAAATTTTGTACTTTGCCAATTTTGAGTCTGTAACTAGACATGGAATCATTTTTTGGGGAAGCAATAGTAACACAAAAAAAAATTGTAATTTATAAAATGGCTCTCAGAATGATGAATAATTTGAAGTGTAGAAATATTTTCAAGAATAATGGGATGATGACGATATCCGCCCTTTATATTTTTGAATGCTTAATTAAAAAATATATTCATCTGTTCATTAACAATGTTAATCAATATTCCTATGGAACAAGAATAAATTACTTCGTGCTCCCTATACATAGGTTAAATATAACTGAAAAAAATCCTCGTCACATGTCAATAAAGCAATGAAGCAATGTATGCCTTCTTTTCGGTTTTTTTCGGTTGAATATTCCGCCTGAATATTGGACAAAACACCACCTTGAGCAATGATAACTTCTGATAACAATTTATTGAGTTCTTCGTTGTTTCGAAAACATCAAAATAGAATCTCCCTCCTGAGAAATACACCTTTCAATTTAAAGCTTTTTGGCAAACTTCTGAAGAAAAGAAGAAAGCAATTATGTTCAAAATGAACTCTTTACAAAGATGCGTAGATTATGCATAGTCAACTATTTTCTATCTTTCTTTGGAAGTTTCCCCCTTTCAATTTCAACAAAATTCTTTACTTTTCTTATTAAAATACTTTGAGGAAGAAAAAAAAATAATCAATAGGTGAAATATCACATTTTATTTCATCAACGATAAAAATTAATTAGAAGTCATGGATATGAATATTCCCTCTAACAAAACATGTTGCAATGCAATGCAATAAGTATTTTTTAATATGTGCACTCGGATGATACGTGTAAGCTTTACATGATCAGTTCATATGTTCAGTTATAAGAACTATACAAAGTGATAATCAAACTTTTGGCTTTCAATTTAATCTAGTGGAATTAGTATGTGCCCCACTATAAACCAAAACGCTGTGGAACGAGAAATGAGCATCTATCTGATTAACACAAGATGCAGTAGGACTTTTGCATGTATAACATTTTCTTATTGAATGCCACATCTCTTTTGTGTCCAGAAACTTTCGAAAGTCGCTGTTTGAACTTCCAGTGTATTAATTTTATTAGTTCGGACTTCCATTGCCTAATATTATATAAAATGATTTGAATTCCCCGAAAGAACCATTACCAATGAAAATTATAAAGATTAGCTGAAAATAACAATTATATTAAGCAAACCCTGAAAAGAAATTAAAGTGAAATAAAATAAAGTAAAAAATAGAACAATTAACAAATAAATAAAAATAAAAATTTGAAATTAAGAGATTTCAAGCCAAGTTACTTCACGACGTGAAGACAGTCATCGCCCGAAGACGATTTTGGATACTAACAATCGAAACGTCAACAAGTTTTCAATTTGTTTGAAAATTACTTGAAATAAATAACAAGCAACAAATTCAAAATGATGAAAAACAAGAACGAACGGCCTTTCTGGGATACCACTTTCATGGCCGGTGCTCTTCGGAAATATCTTCTATGTCTATCTACCACCGGCTCGTCCTATATGACTGGATATGGCAACTAAAAAAAATCGAATGAAACAATTTTTTATTCATTAAGGAACACCAAAACTTCTACTTGTGTACTTTTTTGGAACATTAAATAACAAAATTGAAAATAAAAAAAATCGAGTCAAAATCGAAAAATAATGTCTGGGTCACCGTATTAAAACCCCAGTCAAAGTCACTGACACTGTTATTTACTCACTTTAATTAAATAAACAAAAATTTTCTTTTTTTGCTGACAAAGATTCCCATTTTCTTGCTTTATCTCTATCTCTTTTAGTGCCTAAGCCTAACATGATTGATAAATTAGAAAGAATGCACCAATATTGCGTCCGTAACCTGTTGAAAAATAATAATAACATTTGATGGTAACTTTCTCTTTCTTTAGATTTAACTTATAGAGAATTAGGCTAATAAGTTTGAATAAAAATTGGATGAATATAATACATAATAATATTACTTTGTATATTACCTACCTACTTCAATATTTCACGTAATATATGTTTAATGCAATATAATACACACAACGAAAAAAAAGGTGGATTCTAGCAATTCCAGTGAAATAAATTATATCTAGACATAATTTTTAATCATGTAATGTTTTGGAAATAAAACTATAAAAAATATGAGTGTAAAAGTATAATAAATAGGTACTCATTACCTTATTTTTGATAAATAAAATAAACACAGATGCTATTATTTTTCTTCACGACACAATCCGAATTTCTACTTATAAAACAATCGTTTTGAAACTATGTAACACTATTATTTATTCTCACCTCAAATACGATTAGAAATTATACTATAGGAACATGGAGGGAGATTGCGTCTGCCTGTGATACTTTGATTGGTTTTCTATTAAGGGGAAGTCCCGAGGTTTCTGACCGGGGATTCCCCGCGATTACATCTCAACGCCAAGCATTGTTGCCAGACTAAATGAAAACGAATGATTAGAAATGACAAAGATGATAATTTTTTGAATAATTATTTAGTAATGTAACATAGTTTATCAGAAAAAGAAATATTTTTTGGAATTTTTCACACACCGGTGGCCCACACCGCCCACGCCTTACGCCGCCTCTGACCTCTCGAAATGAAAAAAAACTTGTTCAGGTTTTATCTCACCCCATGTTGGCTCTTATGGTGTTCAAAAAGTAAGGAAAATGTTCTAGATGAATATTTTCCACATCCTCATCAATTTTAGAACATTGTTCTTATTCTTCGTTGGTCTTTGGTAAAAATCAACTTCTAGAATGTGATATTACTACACCATAATGGAAAGGATAAAAATGAATACACAATGAAAGGTTGCAATCAATATGTTCAATATATTTGGATGAAAAACACATTTCTCAAGAAAATTTGCTTGTATAAAATAAACATAACTAGAACGAATGAATTCATATGTATTTTACCAAAATTTGAGTTCAATGAATTAAGCAAATTCGTCTTTTTCTTCAATTATTATGTACCGGTTTCTTATGTTTATTTTCATTTTATTTGCAAGATATATAGATACAATTATTGAATTCTAGTAAAAAATTGAACGTCTACAGGTTGTTTCAAATTCGATCCTCACCATTGGGATTTCGGAAACTATGAGAGA
This sequence comes from Leptinotarsa undecemlineata, assembly GCA_015342065.1. Lineage (NCBI taxonomy): Eukaryota > Metazoa > Arthropoda > Insecta > Coleoptera > Chrysomelidae > Leptinotarsa > Leptinotarsa undecemlineata. The sequence continues at coordinate 9,559 of WOGP01005624.1, read as the reverse complement.
TACGAAAATGGTTAAATTAGGGCAAAGTTGCGCATTAACCTGAGTAATAATAGGTATGCCGTTGAGAAAGTTCTGAAATTCCAAGTATATCCAGAGATATCCGGAAAAAACAGAAATGGTTTTAATTTTTTTCTCTTTATTTTTCGAAGGATTCGAAAATAAATTGCATTTCCACATTGCCACTCTTTCCCTGCTACATAATGGTGTTTTCAGACTTGCTATTCAATGTTTCGTCTTACGGCCACCATCATCAAACTTAATTTTTCTTATGGGCGCTATATATTGGATTCTTTCTGTTTTGAATAAAACCAGATTTTTCCTTTTCAATGTTGTATCATAAGTTGTATCATTTTTCTAAAATAGGAGAATAATTCTTGTCATAATAGGCTTGTGACTTTGATGTTTCTAAATTTGATTTTCAATTTATTACACTCAGTTTGTTCCACTCAATATTTCAATATTTTCTGCAATAATATAAAAATATACACTGTCAAAAATAGGAACGACTGACAACTGTTTTCATACGTCTCCACTCAATGTTATTTCACTCCCGCTCACTTCATCGAAAATCTCAGTAATTCCTTATGTTAGCCATGCTACTGAAGGATGTTTTATTTATAAATTCAAGACATAACCTTCAAATTATATTTGCTAATCATAATCAAAAAAGAAGAATCTCTTAAATGTTTTTATCACCATAACCTGAATACAATCGAACTTTCAATTTTTGAAAGGTTATATTATCCACCAAAGTAGATTTATTGCATCTCGGACTTCAGCTCCGCTCACAAAATTTGTTCACAGGTCAAAATGTTTGTAGAGGCCTGAAAATACCTGTATAACCCGTCAATCTCGCTCTTAACGCCGGTAAAATTAAAGCACACACTGTCACGTCTTTCAGTAAATTTGCACATTCACATAGTAAAATATACATTTTATCTCCTTTTGGACTAAGAGATTTGTGAAGAGATATTCTTCTCAAGCCAGCTGCCCGAGGCAAATATAGATAAATCATTCTCGCACCTGTAAAAATAGAAACATTTGTATGTTTTGTATATATATTTATCACATGTATATATAATATTCATTACGGTAAAATGAAATGATGTGTGACTTTCATGGTCGTTGACCAGTATTCGGTTGTTCTCCGGAATTGTCTGATTGGCCCAAATTTTCTTGGCCGTTAGAACTTAACTTGAATAAATTAAAGTATTTATTAACCAATGACCACTCTCCACAGCTTCGTACTGTGAAAATGTGACATAAGTAGAAGCTTCAAGCCAAGGATGACGACAGCCTTCTGTATGTATTCGGGCAAAATATCGGCCGATGCGCCAAACCTGTATGATCTTGAGGTTTGAGACTGGAGAGGGTATCATTCCACCTAGGCTTTCAATGATCAGAACAATCAAAAGAACAAGGAAGAGTCTGCGGGGATCAAAGAGAAAATTCAATATTTCATCCGTTTCCACTATTTTTTTTTTGACTACTCGTCTCACCTCGAGGAATATCATTTCACTTTTATGACCAAGACGACCATAGATCACTAGCTTGTATCCACTAGTATTTCTGAGCAAAGAGATGTTACGCTTGAACTGCAGCCTGCCCTTACTCTCTTTGACCCCCTTCGCTCACAAATCCGTTGAAATACTGAGTTAACTGTGAAAAGCGTATATATATGCTGGTGCACAACTAACACCAATTTAAGCATAGTACCGTTATGTTATAACTTTGGAATCGACCGATCTCCGTTTTCGGGGATAAGAACACTCCGGCCTTTGACAAATGAATCTGGAATCTGCTGCTCTATATGCAGGAAAAATTTGAGAGTTCTGACCAGGTAGCGTTGGGTACTAGGTAGTTTGTTCCATAATCAAGAATCAGAATCAAGAATTAAATTTTTCCTGACCCAGATTAGCAAAGTTTTCAGGAACCACAAGGGCTCTTCAAAAAATTTGTTCTAGGTGGTACCATGCTTCGCAACTCCGATACTGCGGAGGGCGCGTGGGTATCAATAACCAGTGGCCAATCGCCACATGGAGAGGTAAATAATCTTGTGTTCGAGAATCATATTTCGTGTAAATGCACAATGAGCAAAAAAAGGCAGTTGCCTACATGTGTCCGACCAAGATATTTTGTAGGGAGGTAAGGCGGTAGGATCTTGAGTTTCGACTGTAGAAAGGGTATCATTTTACCAATAATCAGAACAATCACTCTAACAGTGTGCTGAATAGATTATGTAGAGCCTAAGAGAAAAAATAGATTATTCATCGGTTTTCCTCCACTTTTTGGGCGATATTCTTCTTACCTGAAGCTGCAATCTCTCCGACTAATATTCGATAGTCAATAAGTGCCAAATAATATTAACCTATTAGCCTGTATCAACCACGAGTAAGCAATAGTGAGATACAAATGCATACGGATGTTACGCTCATTCTGAACTGTGTCCCGAGTTATACATCGATCGAAGGGCAGCTTCTACTTGCAGTCAGTCACTGCTTTCTATGGTCCTATATGCTCATATATTCATTGAATACTAAGTTAACTGCGGCGACCGTACAACTCTTTGGAATCCACGAATGTTCATTTAAGAGAATAGACCGACATCTCCCTTGACGAATCAAACCTGAACCTGTTGCTTCCCATCCAGCTTAGAATTTGAAAATTTTGGAATGGTATTGATAAATACAACATAACAATGGAAATTCAGCTCATTCAACCTAAAACAGCACAATTCTTGAAACCCACAAGGACTTTTCTGTTATTATTATTCTTCCCCAAGAAGTTTGTGCTGGTCTGTCCCTTTCCCCATATCACCAATACTACGGAGGTTGCGCCGGCGTCAATAACTAATTACCATTTCTCAGATAGTGTGATTAGTGATCACTGGGTGCAAGAATCATTCGCCCTAAGAAGACGCATGAGCCGACGAGCCGAGGTTCTCGAGTAGTGAAGTACTAAAGTTGAAAGGAAATCTTTCTGAGGAATTCGAGGGTGATATTGGTCTCTGTTGCAGCTAAAAACTCCACGACGAATATCGTCCTATTATGGTGAAGAACTACATCAGGCTTAGTGCCTGAGTATGGGGAATGAAAATACGATAATTTCGGCATGTCTCATTCCGCACAACGGATTCAATATCTTACATGTTGACATTAGATATATAAGCCTGAGTATGGGGAACGAATATACGATACATTGGGCACTTCTCATTCTGCACAACGTATTCAGTATCCTACGGCGTCTCGTCAATACCGTAGTAGTGCCGAAGGTGGTAACAAAGCCCTATCAGGTCCGCGTTGTTGATGGATATAGGCTAAGATTGCATATGCTAGACATGTCGACAGCAGATGCATAAGGGTCCCAAATGCCTCATGTCGTGTCCTGTACCAGGTCTCAAATACCTACCCTAAGAATACCAAAGTTTATAAAATCATCAAGTTCAATCATCAAAAAAACTCCATGTAGTGAAATACAAAATGGAAAGCCAACGAGAACTCTAAAAAATACTTAATTAAGTTTCATGAAAAAATGCTGGTTATATATTTTTTTATTTATATAACTCTTGAATCATCTATTTAAAACGACATGTGTCAAATAAACATTACAAAACATTGCTAGCGGAGGCCCATTTTCAGAATTAAAACAAAAGTACCGACAACAGAGATGAAGTTTGGGGTATCGAGTTTTTTTTTGGAACTTCCCTAACATTGGTAATCAATACTTAGTATAGTTCAAGTAAAAGATATAGTGTCCCCTACCTTCCAGTAGTTCCCCTTTAATAACACACACAACGCGATACTCATCGCTACATTCTGTTGGTCACCGTAACATGACTTCAAATTTTATTTTATGACTCTTCAGCCAATCATAAAACTCGGTTAGTAAAAATTATCCAATACGAACCGCCAATTCTTCAGTCCACGTGGACTAATTTGTTGCGGCATAATTCCTTTGTATTGGTTTATTTGGCCTTTGACTTCGCCGACACCTTCAATATTACTATATCAGTTACTTCGACTATAACAGAAGTCAGTTCATAAAATTCATTACTTCAAAAAAAATTCTATTTTCAAGGCGCAATACTAGCTGACATTATTTTTACTTCTTGTTCAGTAATGTATATTTAGAGGCCTGTTTAACAGCCATTCTTTCAGCATTGTGTGTGAAGTTATTCAGATGGTTCAGAATACAAAAACTATTCAACACAGTAAAAGCTCTTTTTCAACAGTAGTTACTCAGTTGTAGTAAATTGCTACTTAATAATAAACAACATTGCAACTCTAACATTGGTAAATATATATCTGAATGTACTTTGTGTTTCTTTATTTCGTGCAGTGGATCGTGTATTCAATAACCTAATAGTTCACTGACAATTATTCAAATAGTATGTGAAAATCTACTCCTGAACAGATTTCATAACACAAAGTTCACCTGTTCTTTCCATCTTTTTTTTCAAAGTAATTTTTTCCAACTTCTCTGAGTTTCATAATTATATATCTCGTTATATTTTCTAGATTTTCCATCATAATGATATAATAATTTTGATATAATCTAGCGATTATATCAAAATTATTATTGATAGAAAAACAAAATCATTTTGGGAAAGAAATGTTTTGGCTTTCTACTACTCCATCTTGATACAAAAAAAGAGGATAAGGGAATCTTCCAAAGAAAAGAAGGAAGTAATCAATTTTCAAATAAGTAACTCTATACATGAATGTGTAGATCATGCAAAGAGGAAACTTTCAAATACAAACTGAAAGAAAGCCTCCTGAAACAGCTACTTTCATATAAACATTGAATTACACGAAAAAAAAATTCTTTCGAAACAAATACTTCTATATGAACACTGAATTATACTACACATCCATGTATAGAGTTACTTATTTGCAAATTGATTACTTCCTTCCTTTCTTTGGAAGATTCCCTTATCCTCTTTTTTTTGTATCAAGATGGAGTAGTAGAAAGCCAAAAACTTTCTTTCCCAAAAAATTTTATGTTGAATCAACTCAAATAAATTTGAAAATTTCGAATTATTAGGTTGTTCACGAAGTTCTCTCCGTAATTATGAGTACACTTGAAACTGTAATTTATTCGAACTAAGCGCCATTTGGATCAGTACACTTTTGCCAACGTCAGCAAAACACTTGGGAAAAAGTCGACGAAGGCCATTTTTGCCTGGTCCTGATTGGCGAAAGTTCTACCGGTGAGACAGTTATCAAAGTACTTGAAAAGATGATAGTGAAACATAACTTCGACGCCCAATGGGTTTGATTATTGGATGGTGATTTTTGAAAGGTCCAGAGAAGCGGTATAGTGAAGCAGGATCGGACGTCTTCTGTTGACCAGTGCCGGCTGCTGCTGATGCAATTTTTGGTACATTTTGATTTTCGTGGGAAGTGCCTGGGTGGATCATGAGTGTCCAACCGCTTAACGTGTTCTGTTGTCGTAGAGGATCTACTTTTCAACACAAAATGACGATCCGATGAAAAATGTATCATTTTGGTTGCTCAAAAGCAAAGAAGAATGGACCTTGAAATGCGACCATTTTTGCCGATCGTTCAAATCGTGGGGTACCCACATTTTGAGCTTTTCAATCTTTCTGATTCGTTTTAAATCATCAAAAACCGCATGGGGGCTGACGCCATCTTACACATCGTTTGTGATGGGTCAGTCTTCACCAGGGTCCTCAAATCCACGCCATGGACTACCGTAGGTCGACCACTTCGAGGCTCATTTTTGAGGCTTTGAGGCTCCGGAACAAAATTTTGCAAACGAACGTCGTTCATTAACACTATAATTGCCTAATGCCTGGTTAGTAGACAAAAATTGTCCAAAAATCGCCTAATGACATCACATAGTAATAAATTGGAAACACGTTAAAATGAAGCACACAGCATCATTGTATAGAGTTCAAAATTCTCTATCGATCAGTATATACCACCACACGGTAGAATACATATTCCAGTAACGTTTATGAATCAAGTGGAAAATGCTGCTTCTCTTAGAAAATTCTACCTTTAGTTTGTACCATTTTGAATAGTTATGATGTTATGACTGTTTCAATGTTATGATTGTTTCAATTAAAAAATAAAACAGTTCCTCATCACCTCAAGTTTCTACACTATTACAGAATATTTAGACACACCCCTATTCGCATGAGAAAGTTCAGATATTTAGTTTTTTAATATCTTTAATATCTTTCTGGAAATGCGAATGAAATTCATTTTCAAAAAAAAATTTGGTAATATGACTTGCTACAAATGTAAATTACATGAGCATAGTCAAATAAAGTATGTCTATGTCTATGAACGTAATTTCGAAATATCAATTGCTTCTAATGTGATTTTAATTTATCATCCAAATCATTAGAGTTATATGATAAAAAATCAGATGTTTCAATGGGAATTTCAATCATCTTTTCTGAATAACAACAACTGATATTTTCAATTTAATGTATAGTTCATGTAAACGATATAGTGCAACCTAACTTCCAACAGTTCCCCTTTAATAATACAGTTAGGAGCTAATTAATTTCGTTATTCAATAATCATTTCTGAATATATAAGAATCACAATAACTATAAAATATATATAGTGAATATTTTGTTTATATAGGTGAGTGGAAAGTAGGAATTCAAATAACAGGGTGATGATTGAAAATACTTCTTAATACTACTTACTTCCATATATACAATCTATCGCTTCAAAAACTCTTTACTAACTTTTTTCAAAAGCTTCTGATAATTCCATTTCCATATTCTCTGTTTCCCTATCACTGTCGTCATTTAAATCAATAATGGATCTATTTCCACCAATCTCCGAATAGTCTTTTTGAACTTAAATTACTTTTTCAATTCTTTTCTACCAGTTTTCTTCGGTAATATAAGATACTTTTTCTTTAATTGGCTTTATTACGTCTTATCAAATTTTGGAAAATTATTTTTACGCCTGAAGCTTTCTTTCAATTTTCCCCAAATCAACTCGATGGGATTGAAAACAGTCCTCAAGTTTTCATCCACATCATTTCGAAGTATTCGGAATCCATCCTTCACTTCCTCCGCAATGGACAAAAATTAGTCGCGATTCTTTGTTTGCATGCATGTTAGGCGCACACATTCTTGAACCATCAGTCTACCCTTTTGTAACTGTGTCGTGAGTGTCATACCAAGTTTCGTCCATTTCTTGTCTATATTTAGTTATTTATTACGCAATTCCACTATTCTTCTGCTTTCCATAACTGCTAGACGTTTGTTTATTATTTTAAATCTACATCCTAGTTTCTTTATCCAATTCTGAAGAGTTTTGTCACAGCAGTTTACGTTATGGCTGAAAGTATTTAATTTCTTCTTTATGATTTCAGTTGCAGGAATATCATTGCTTTTGTAACAGTCGTATATTGTTTTTTTAAATGATTTTATTAGATGAACATCTATTCTGAAGATTTTGGTAATCCTGTATCAAATCGCGTCTTGCGTTCGTAAGGTTTGTTTTTGACTATTTTACGAACAGTTGAGAAAGGAATTTCGGTCAAATCTTATGTTGCTTTTAATAGTTTGTTTCCCTCGAAACCAAACTTCAGATGTAGATTCTTATATACATTGAAACATAGTGTCTGTTTCGCAATATTCAAATGTATCCGAATCTTATTCACGACGGCGATAATGATCCCCGCATTCCCCGATTTCTATTCGTCACCGTAATATGCCTTAAAATTTAATTTTATGAGTCATTAGCAAATCATTAAACTCGGGTAGTGAAAATCATCCAATACGAACCGCTCAGTCTACAGTTCACGTCAACTAGTTGACGTGTCGCCACCTTCAAATGTGCACATTATCGTTTACTTCGACTATAACTGCACTATCGTTTTCAACGATTTTCTAAGTGAGCATTCACAACACAGTTTGCTAAAATTATACTTTTACTCTATTGAAACCCTCAACCGTTTTTCAGAGTGTTGGAATTGGTGTCGAATTTTGCGGTCACATTGTACATTCTTTTGTACATTCCACGAAGGAAGATCCGACCGACAGAGCTGCCGATGCCTTAGGTGATATGGGGAGTAAGGTGGGCACATTATGATAATAGGTTTTCAGTTTGTTTGTGGATCTTTTAAAATCATTCGATTAATGATTTGATTTTTTTAATGTTATGTTGTTTTTTATGTTCAAAGCATTGAGAAAATTGGATCAAAGAATTTGCATCAAATGTTCTGTTGAAAAATGGAATTAAGTGCTCAAACACGTTGGCAGGGCATACGGTGATTAAACTCTGAGTCAGAAAAATGTTTACAGGTGGTACTAGAATCTTACAGAAGGTTGAGAAAATGTGAATAGTGACGTTCACCCGGACGCTCCAGTATATCAACAACTGATGAAAATGTTGATAAAGAGACACTATTAGAGAAATTGCTGGGAATGTTGGCATATCGCTTGGCTCATGCCATTAATTTTTTTCGTAAAAACAGAATATAGAGTAATAACAGAATCATGGATTTATAGTTACGAAACGAAAGTCCACCCGTCCCAATGAAAGAGCAAATGCCAAAAAGCACGCCGATTTCGATCAAATGACAAGGTTTTCCTCACTCGCCAAGTCATCCGAATTGCGCATACTTCCCTCGCGATTTGGATGACTTGGGTTCGTTTTGACGCATTTCAATGCTACCAAAGATCTGACACACATCATTGAAAAGCGCCGAAATGAAGCCAAGTCATCCTATTTATTCCAGCAAAATCTGACTTGCTCAATAGTGGAAAACAGAATGTTGGTCAAACATAGACCCTCAATGTTCAAGGTACAATACCCTTGTTACCAAACATATAAAAAAATAAATTCTTTGCATAATAAGTAGTCTCAAACAATGAGTTTACAATGAGGAAATATACAAAACACAGTTATGTGCCTTTAGAAAAGAGTGCCTTGAAGTGAAATATAAGAAAAAATATCATGTAAAATATTTGTAGTGGTTAAATTATAATTTTATGTAGGCGTTTAAAGTGAATTACGGGAGTGATATAAAAAGTTTGTAGTCAGTAATGAAAATGTGAAGAACCGAAACGAATTTGAAAAGAGATGACTCAAAAGTAAAAATATTTCTTTCATTTCGATATAGTTACATAGCCCTTCATTTCAATGTAATCGGTTTTCAATGTACTAATGAGGTATATTTCACTTTCAGGTATTCAGTGGTATTACTTTAACAAAATTTGTTGGAATTACTATCCTTGCCTTCGCAGATTCTCAAGTATTTCGAGTATTTTACTTCAGGATGTACATGGGCATTGTCGTGATTGGAGCTCTACACGGACTTGTATTTTTACCAGCTCTGTTGAGTTTTCTGGGTGAGAATAAAATATAATATTGATTCATTCAACTCTCGTAGTATTTTCAGTTGATACCTGATGAAGACCGATTTGTTTTCAAATGGTTACCACAAGGCATTTGATGCAACATCGCATTTGCTTGGATTTGCTCAAATGCCTTGCGGTACCCGACAAAATAGTGAGATGCCTTGAATAACTGATACCACTTTGGCGAACTTGCTTCACCAT
>WOGP01005623.1:0-13000 GCA_015342065.1 Leptinotarsa undecemlineata | reverse complement strand
GTACAAGTAATATCTAAATATAATTCTAAATAGAATTAAAAGAGCTGTATTTTCAAATGGTTTTCAAATGCTCATGAAATCTAATCAAATAAGTCAATTATGCATTCATGCCACCCACCAAAAAATAAGAAATTCAACGTTACTGGTATATTAGCCATATTGTCATTCAGCGCCCTCTGTAGTATATGCGATAATGTGCTCTTTCTACTGTCAATGGTTTCCACAAACTTCGTATTTTTATTAAAATAATTTCAAAATGAATTTTGAGCCTAGTTTTGTTAAAGCTGACTCCCGACAACTTACCAAGAGTCGATTTTGAAATGATCAATGAATTTTACTTGAAAAATGTGCAATACTTTGGTACCGAAATGAAAAATGAAACATTAGGTAGTATATTTAGTAGGTCCCTTTTATTTATATGACATTCATTAAAGACTTTGTCTTTTATCGAAGGATGGAACGTTTTGATTTAATTTTCATTTTATCTCGGCCAGGGAGCAGTATGGTGACGGAAAAGAGAAGCAAAATATGTACAGTGAAATGTAGAATTACTCCAGAACATATCAATCCAAAAATAACCTGAAAACATATTTTTCGGAATGTAATCTAATGACACGGAATGTGCAGCAAAGTAGGTACCCGCCGAGACCTACCTTTTACAAAAAAACTTTCTGTAATTATATAATTGTAACACTTGTATTCACACCTTGTTGACAACAATAACAACAAAAATGGCGTGTTTCAAATTGGATCATCAGATCTGTGATTGGATATTAAAAACCAATACACTTGGCAACTCCAATTTTATTGGTCAAGAGACAGGCGGCCAATTTAAATTCTTGCTTTGCGAATCATTATTTTTTCTGCAAATATAAAGAGATTTTGCGACCGATTAGGCTTGATAAGTATAATATACCCCTAACTAGATCAGTCTATAAGCAGACCAGTATCATTTTCCATAGCATGAAACAAGTTCATTTTGCCACTGGAATTCACATGTTACCTACCACTCTTATTACAAATCAATTATAGGTTTGAATTGATGATTTGATGCAATAAATACAGCTAGAAATTTTGAAGCGCCTTTCAGGACCTTCGAATGAAGTCTCACCATATTTTTATTCCTAAAAAGTTGAGAGTTTTTTGTATTCCATAGAACAGTTGTATAATGGTTGAATAATGAACTTTCTCGCGATGTCAAATACTCATGAAATCTTTGATACATAACAAAATAGAAGATTTTCAGAATTGAATTCTGTATTCTGTAACGGATCTTTTTCAATTGATTAAATTAGTAACACTACTTGTCGAAGATAATTGAAATTAGAATATATAAAAATTTGTTCTGTGACTATGAAACCATGACAACAGAAAAGTTACAACTACTGAAAGTTGGCTCTCATTGTGAAATTATTTCATCTCTATTTTGAAAATCTTCGATTTTGAATTGATGAACAGTTTCATATACTGCTAGCGATCACTGTTAGGATACTGATTAATTATTAGAATATAAATAATTCCCAACGAAGTTATATAATCTCCTGCCTAAATATCCAAAGAAATCCAATTGAATTCAAGTCAATTATTCATGCTAAAATAGTACTTTAGTATGTCGTGTTTCTAGAGTAGTTGTTCTTGTATAGTTGGATGAATTGTTCTTTTGTGATCTTTCTTTGAAGAGAAATAACTGGCTTCAAAAAAAAAGTTCTTACCAAAAATTTTTTTCTATTAGGTCCATAAGTTTTGATAAGTGATAAAAAATTGAGTTATTTTTCCATAAAATTACTAAAAGTTCTGAAAATTAAGGATACCTTGTAAGGACTTAAATTTCCACCACAATTCACTTACGAACTAAAAATCATGCACAGGCCAACATCCTCTACGAACGGAATATACGGAAAACTGACCCTGCCGTTTTTTCACCTTCATTCTGTTAATTTAATATTCTTTGGACCCAACAGAGTGAGCAAGATAAGAGAGTCTACATGCTCTGGTAATTTCCGTTCTTGAATTTCAATGGAGTAAAGCACCCCGTTTTAATTTGTTGATATGCATAATTAAAATCAGAGACGTACAAATACATTAGAAGGAATTTAAAGAAGAATTATAGTGTTATGTTGTTTGTGCCCTAATAATTCACCTTTTATTGTGAGATAACTGTACCATTGCGAAGTCATTTTGCTTTACGTATATCAGACAATTGTATATATGTCGTCGTATAAGAGTCGGAACTGTTAATATACCACTTCCACTTCAAATCGAAAATCGAATGTATAACACATTTTTTTGAAACAATAATTCGATGGATATTGCTACTAGTTCACCATAAAGTTATATTGTACTATAAGATAGACTTGATCAAGGCATAATATATGTCAATGAGGAATTTTCTATCCAGAGTTCCTTCCAGTTGTAGCAAAGCATAAAAAATTGTTTTGCTCTTTTCACACGTATGCTCAATATGTTTTTCCAGTTGAGATTATGATCGATCCAAGTTCCCAAAAATTTTGTAGATTCTGATGGTTTGATGTACTCATCATTAAGTTAAGTTAGACTCACATCAATTCAAACTCGACCAAATGAACTCAGCTTCTTAACGAAGCCGATTAATTTATATAGTGAGTGATGTTTCAGACTTGATGGTAGAATTTTGGTCCTACCAAACTCTGAAAACCTGATTCGGTCCACACAAAGTAAACACAAAGTAAACGCTCTGCTGTTTCATCATTTTCCAAACAGAGGCGACACACACTGTTTCTGACAGTCCAAGTCAGATATGTATATGATGATTCAGATTACAGTGACCCATAAGAAGGCATGTTAGACATTGTAGTTCATCCCTACTATACTCCAACAACTGTTTGGTATCAAGCTTCGAAGGGTGAATGAACGCCTTGGAGTGATCCAGAAGTCTTTTAATATTGCCATCCAGGTGTTCCATGTTTGTTTGGAAAAACCTGAAGTAATGCCAATGACAGGTTCTGGTCCGATGAAGCTACTCGCAGCACCCTCCTTCTCAAGGGAGTCAGCAGCCTCATTGCCTTCCAGGCCAGTGTGACCAGGAATCCAGACCAGAGACAATTTGTTAAGTTTTCCTATTGAGGAGAGTCGTTGTTGACAATTTACTACCAACTTAGGTTCATCATTAACAAAAACATTCATAGAGGTTTCGTGACTTTTTTCAAAAAAACTGAATTAATTCTGTTTTGCATCTAAAATTTCCACAATGGAAAAAAACTATAAAAAACAGTTTTTCTTCGGTTCGCTTTATTTTTAAACGTTAAGTTGGTATAACGTTCTCCTTTACTTTTTTAATTTTTTTCAGATTGGTGAGGGCGAAAATACCAAAAAAAAGTCGATTAAAATTGAAGAGACTTGCGATTGCCACATTCTTTGGAGACGAAACTAACACATGATTTAATGTTCATCTTCGACAACAGCTTCGAAACGACTTCGCAATGGTACAGTTATCTCACAAGAAAAGGTGAATTATTATGGCACAAATAACATAAAACTACCAGTAACTACTGAATACCCAGTAAGAACAGATAAGTGTACGGATTCAATCGAACCGACGTGGAAGCCGAGGACATCCCCTTCTTTAGAATCATCCTCGTGTACATGTACATTTTATTATGTTATCGTATTACTGCAAGAAAATCGTCAATTAACCTTTTTTGACAAAAGATAAAGTACCTTCCACCCCTCATTTTGTTTCACTGTTGAGCTCTTGAGCGGTGTAGAAACTGAAATTCAAGACCTACAGATTGCGTTACATGCAGATTTGCAAATCTTAGCCTTGACAACGCAACTCGTTTATATTTTCATAAAGAACGCTCGTTCCAAGACGTAGGTGACACATTTATTGCTGATAGCGAAGTAAAACGATCTGCAGCATAAACTCTAGTGAGATTTTTATTTGAAATACCGATAAACAATGAAATCGTCGAGAGTAAAACCCAGAAAAATTTCTGAAGAATAGTGAAATAAACTAAGAACAAAATTCATGTTTTCTCATTATTTTTTTCAGAAGATCTAGTGAGAATTGTCATCCGGAGGGTGATGATAATGATTGAAAATTTCACTGTCTGAAAATTCATTTATTTAATTGGAAATTTGAATATCAGGAATGCACAGATCAAAATATAGTAATCAATTTCAATGTTACAAAACATTTAGTATATCAAATAATAAAAAAAACGGTTTTATTGAAATAATAATAAGTGTAGATATTATACTGAAAACTGAAAAATAATTCGGAAGGTTCTAGGTAGCGTTCATCACACAACTCTCTTCAGCAAACTACGGTATCAAATGAAAAAATAATAAAATCGTTGAGCGTAGCTTAACCTGAGTAAATATGTAAATAGTATGGTCAACGATTTTATTATTTTTTATCTGAGCAACAACGTAGATTGGTGAGGACAGTGGTGTGATAACTGCTACCTAGGACCCTCCGAATTATTTTTTAGTTTTCAGTACATTATTTATATCACTATTATATTTTTTTTCTTCAATAAAACCATTTACCATAATTTTCTTACTCATTTTATTTTCAAGTTTTCAGTTTCTGATTTTGTTACTCAATTCATCCATTATGTTTAGTTTATTTAGTACTTCAGTATTACAAGGTAATTCAATAATAATGATAATAATAATAATACGTCTTTATTATTTTCCACATACAGTACATCCATACTAAAAAATGTTTTTAAAAAAAGTTGAAAAATGAACAGCGAAGTCCATTTTTTCCAATGAAGCAGTCACTTAATTCATCAGGAATGAAGTTCAACGAAATGTCACAATTCATTGCTACTTGTCTGGTGGAACTATGTGGTTCCAATAACATTTGACCTAGCACTGTAACACATGATTCTCCTCAGTTGCTGATTCTGGATTTATTTTCTTCCGTTCATTAAAACATCCATTTCGTGCCAAAAATTTGGCTAAGCCAGCGAATGTTTTGTCTGACGTTAATTTTCTGTCAGGGTACCGATTAGCGTATATTCTCACTGCTTCTTTTCATTTCATATCCAACTTTTCTGCATTTGAAAATATAACCATTTTTCAATTTTACGAAAAACCAACACAAAACTGAATACACTTCGTCAAATCTAACAGGTCTTCTAACAGATCGATAAATACATTATTGCATTTATTTTGACTTATTCATGGCCCTCTTTATAATACGTAATGAAATTGCATTTTTCATCACTATTCAAGGAAAACTACAAGTGTGCTATATGGCTGAATTCAGAATTTAATGCAGAATTCAAAAACCAATTTAAAATACTGAGTTACCGTTTGAAAAAATTGGCGTCGGTGTCGCGACGCCCTAACGGATGACGCCTAGTGCTGGATCTCTACGTAAATAAGAGTATCCTTTGACACCAAAATTATCTGCTTTCACAAAATATGGATATTCTTTTTCATTTTTTAGATATTTACTCGCGGAGTTTTATATGGGACACCCTGATTAATTAGAATCACACCATTTAATCTACTATCCACATATTTGGTGGAAGTCTCTTGGATATCGCGGGTATTTACACTATGCTAGAGAATGATGAAAATAGTGAAACTTAGTGAAACCGAAATAATAGCTAGATCATTAAGATTTATAAAAAAAATATTAGGTATATTGAGCCTTGAGGGACGCCCCACAACTCCTTCACTCTATGATAGTTTTTTTATCTGTTTTGAAAAGCACTCATCTATCACCAATGTAGGGTTCGAATCAGTCAAAATACACTGCTCTAAAAAAGTTAATTCAACTGTATCTACTATACTGGCCTGCCTAATTCAATTCAAGAATCCTATTCGAATAATACTACAAGGCATTTGAAATATTTGGAGAATGATGGCGACCTGTAATTTCAAGAGCATTCCTTTTTTCATCGACGATTTCTCGTCTAGAAGTTGAAGTGGAAAGTGATGACACAACAAAAAGTCAACAAAAAACAATAGCGATTGACCTTCTGCAACCTGAGACGGTGGCAACAAGATCCCGCTGAATATTCATCACTTGAAAAAAATCTACATCCTCCTTGAAAATACCTTTTTCAAGTTAAAGATGGAAGCCTTACTCTCAAGCAACAAATCTGCCTTTTTCCTTTTTAGAATGGACATCCTGATAGACGACATACCGAACTCTTATGAAATATAATAAATTCAAGCGAATTTTTTAGTGTCAGGTCATGCGATATGCAAATTGATTTATTTTACGAAATTATCTTGTTGAATATGGCATCTTCGCCATCTACTCGCCAAACCTGTATAAGTTAGTAATTTATAGCTGGAATTCTAGGTTGAACTGGTATTCACTTTCACTATTTACAACGAAATATTATTTCAAAGCGAATCAATAGAAAAAAATAGTTATATTCGAGTTATTCAAAGTGCTTTTAATAAAAACAAAATTTGACGCTAAAGTTGTTTGAATTGATAGAACATTTTTATATTAAGTAATTGTTGCTACATATGGGTAGTAGTTCGGAAGTAGAAGAATCAATTTCTCTCCCTACCTACACAGATAACATATCGCACCTATGCTCATAACATAAATGTATAAAGTATAAATATATAATGTATGTAATATATAAAGTAAAATAATAAAGTATTGAACAAAAATAATTTTTTATGGAAGAAAATCAGTTTTTAACGACGTTCTTTGGATATTTTTACCTTCCAGAGAACTTTATACACGTGTAGAAAGGACAAACTTTTTAGTTTACCTCGATAAGTCACTGCAAAAATTCAAAGTATTTTTCGCACAATTGACTTGTCGTAATCAATAATTTTACCTATAAAAATGAGATAAGTAACTGTGTAATATTCATCTAAACGTTTCGGATGCTGAAATCTGCCTTCGACAGATGTCAAAGAAGTTTTGAAATGTCAAATTTGTCAGTGTCATTCGATGATGATAAACATCCATCTATATCTTGAATTTTTATCAAACTTTTTCAATTTATTATAGCATTTATATCACAAATTATGAATAATTAACAAAAAAAAACACTGAACTTAAAAAAAATCAACAGAAATCGGGCAATTATTAACACAAACGAGTATATTGTTTAAACAATTGGAGATACGGATATGAGTAAATGATAACTTTGTAGATATTTTATCTGTGAAAAAAAGTGTTTTAATGGACAATTGGCGTATTTCCATTATTTAACAAGTTATATTTGATCATTCAAAAATGCAATTTTTGAATGATCAATCATGATTATGAATAGTTGCAATTTAAAGATTTATGTATCCTGTATACAAAAGTTCTGAATGTCCATAATCGTATCTCTAATTGTTTAAAAGTTACACTCTTCCGTTTATTATTTTGTGTAGCAATCCTGTGAAATACTGAATAGAAAAAAGTGTTTTTGAATAATTCAGTGTGTATATGAAAGTATTTGTTTCGAAAATATTGTTCTTTCGTGTAATTCAAGGTTTATATGAAAGTATCTGTTTCGAAAAGGCTCTTCTTCCAGTTTGTTTTTTCCTTCCTTTCTTTGAAAGATTCACACATATTTTTGTATAAATATGGAGAAGCAGAAAGCCAAAACCTTCCTTTTCCAAAAATTAATCTCTCCTAGAAATATATTTACCCCTTTCTATTTAGAACCGTTAGTTACATGACAAATGACTTAGCTACTATCGTGTTATATTAAGAAGTATTGAAAACAATTGATTTTTATTTATTTTATCACATATAACTGTTCATAAAATAACATTTACTTTTAGAATAAAATTATAAGAATAATCCTAAATTGTTTATAACGAATTGTAATTTAAAAAAATTAAAATATATTTTTTTATTCAGTATCAGTATCAACCAGAGTGGCAAAAACTTTGCTACTGAATTTTTCTATTTGTTTATAAACAATTTGTTAACAAATTACGTAATGAAATGCATACAACCGCGATTAATTACTGTCATTTGGTAATAAAAAAACCTTGAAATCAAAACATTGAAAAAAATTTACTCTCATTTCTTTGTTGTACATTATAACGATCAAAATAAAAAACATTTATGAATTTTCATCCCATAATTTTCTCAAGTATGCATATAAGAAGAGCTGCACAAGGCTAATTTTTTTAGGTTGATTATTTTAACTATTATTCGACTATTTATCGGAGCAGATATCCGATAATAATTTAATTATTAACAAAAGGATAACTTCGTTAAAAATGAGAATATTCTTTGAAATGTTTTAAATAATCCCAAATTTTTATCAAACATTTCAATAAACATTTAATGTTTCAATGGCTATGCGTATGTGGTAAAATAGGCGCGCAGAGCCCTGTTTTTAGCTTTAAATTAAAATCATTAAGTTCCTCCCCTTTGAGAGTATTTTTGTTTAATCCTTTGAATATTTAGTTTCAATGTTATTAACAAAAAACTGGAATGTCTCACTTTTCCTTGATTAATTTCAAAAACTACACCTCACGATTTGATATTCACAAAGTTTTTCAAATTGCTATGGATCTTCATCAAGTAACGGCCGAATCAATCAGAAAATTTCCTTGATTATTTTGTTTATAACAATCGTAGTTTTTTACCCACTATGAAAACCTTCAAGTACATTTCCCTAGGGCTCATTTCGAATCGAATGAGTGCCTACTCATATATTTAGGAGCTTTATATCTATTTTTCACGTTTTCCAACTTGTTGCCTAGACTAATAATCAATTATTGGTAAGCCAGAAGATAAGTTTATAATTTTGAATGTTAAGTGTGATCTAAGTAAATATTTATATTTTACGTATTATTTTTCAAATCTCAAGAAAGTGGATTTGATTATAAACTCATATTAGGTACCTACTATAGATATTTTGAAAGTCGTCATTTTATGTTCTTGTAATTATTATTATCAACTTTCAACATTTTTATTTCAGACCTGCCTATGAGCTCAATATTCAGTTCAGTTGTTAAATTTCAATTAGGCAAATTTTTATCTATCTTTTTTCGTTAATGTTCACCATCTGATATATTCATCAATATTTTCACTAATAACTACCTGAATTTCTGAAAGATAAAAGTTCGGTGTGGTTCCTAATGATTTTAATGATTTCAACATTCCTTGACTCAACTGGCAATACAATAATAATCGCATTTGAATAATTATACACCTTAGTGTCAAGATAAATCCACGTATATAATTCAAATCGTATTCAAATCGACTCTAATTATGAAAACAGTTCATTAGCACAGTTACTATTGAAAATCTTAATTTTTAAAGGATTAGACGTCATGGCATCACAGCTGAAAGCAACACAATCCAAATCCAAGCAGACTAGTTGTAACGTAACAGTGATTAAAAAGTGATTGTGGTAACCTTTAAATACTGCATTGCGAGGTATTTCCACAACGAACGCAACACCTGATTGAAAACCAAAAATTTGACCACCGTCGATGAAAATAAGAGTAAAACTTGACCCACTTTCTTGCATGGTGACACGCATTCTTGATTATGTTTGTTTTGGTTTCTAATCGCTCCAAATCGGGCCGATTTGCACAACGAATAAAACTATCTGTGATGTACGTTTAAAAGTGGCATCCCTGAAGATGGACCCCTCTCATATTGGCGAAACGTCGAGAAACGCGGTAGCGGCCAACAGTCTCGAAAAACAACTACTCTAATAAAGCTCGTACTTACAATTTTTGAATGAGCCGTCATGAACTAGGTTAACTCCATTTTCCAACATCTCAGAGCACTTTTCACAAATTTTTGTGGACTAAAACGCGGGCAAATTGAGAAAACACATCGCGGCGAATTGGGTTTCCAAACACTAGACACTGCCTACTAGATTTACCTTGCGCTCACTCTCGCGAGTCGGTGGTCGGTGCAGAACTTTTAAAGAACAAACGAAAGACATGTATTATGAAAGTGTGCATGCCGATTGTTGATGGTCGAATCGGTAGTTGTCGGATGGAGTCGACGTGCGAATTTGGAGAGGAGATTTTGAAGGTTTTTCGGTTTCAGAAAAAGTTATTGCATTTATAAAAAATGTTTGAGAGGCAAGTTTCTAAATTGAAATTCGTGTTCCATAGCAACAGAGCTCCTATAAATATGAGCGATAGTCCACTGAATTCTACGGAATCATAGAATGGCCACATATCTTTATTATTTGTTTCCTAAAAATCACGACTTTGAAACTCGAAATTTCGACTTTAATCTCGAAATTTCAACTTCCAACTCGAAAGTTTGACTTTAATATCGAAATTACGACTTTAAACTGAGAATTAAGACTTAATCTGGAAATTTCAACGTTACACTCAAAATACCTACCGACTTTAATCTCGAAATTATACGACTTTGAACTGAAAATTACGACTTCAATTTCGATATTACGATTTCAAACTCAACATTACGACTCCGGTCCCGAAATTTTTACTTTAATCTCGAAATTTCAACTTCAAACTCGAAATTACAACTTTAATCTAGAAATTACGAGTTTAAACTGAAAATTAGGACTTTAATCTAGAAATTTCAACTTTAAACTCAAAATTTCGATTTTTAACTCAACATTTCGACTCTGATCCCGAAACTTCGACTTTTATATCATACTTTCTTTTTCAACCCTAAATTACGACTTTAATCTCTGAACTACAACTTAAATTTCAAAATTTTGAGATAATTTTGAGATTAAGTCGTAATTTCAACTTCAATCGCAAAATTACGACTTCAAACTGGAAATTTCGAATTTAAATTTTAAATTATTAAATGTTTTAAACTTGGGATTTCGACTTTAATGTCATAATTTCTTTTTTTAACTCCAAATTACGACTTTAATCTCTAAATTATAAGTTAAATTTCAAAATTTTGAGATCATTTTGAGATTAAGGCGTAATTTCAAGTTCAAAGCCGTAATTTCAACTTCCATTGCAAAATTACGACTTGAAACTGAAAATTTTGAATTTAAACTTTATATTATTGAATATTTTAAAGTTGAAATTTCGACTTTATTACCATAATTTCTTTTTTTAACCCCAAATTACGACTTTAATCTCTGAATTACAACTTGAATTTAAAAATTTTGCAATAATTCTGAAATTAAGGCGTAATTTCGAGTTCAAAGTCGTAATTTCAACTTCATTTGCAAAATTACGACTTCAAACTGGAAATTTAGAATTGAAACTTTAAATTATTAAATATTTTTAAGTTGAGATTTCGACTTTAATATAATTTTTTTAACTGCAAATTACGACTTCAATCTCTAAATTATAACTTAAATTTCAAAATTTCTAGATCATTTTGAGACAATTTTGAGATAATTTTGAGATTAAGGCGTAATTTCGAGTTCAAAGTCGTAATTTCAACTTCAATCGTAAAGTTACGACTTCAAACTGGAAATTTCGAATTTAAACTTTAAATTATTAAATATTTCAAACTTGAGATTTTGACTTTAATATCATAATTTTTACTCCAAATTACTACTTTAATCTCTAAATTATAACTTAAATTTAAAATTTTTTTGATTATTTTGAGATTAAGGCGTAATTTCGAGTTCAAAGTTGTAATTTCAACTTCAATTGCAAAATTACGACTTCAAACTGGAGATTTCAAATTTAAACTTTAATTTTTTTTTAAATCTCGGTGTTATATGAGAAAAAAGTCCCGTTGGAAGAAATATTTTATCTGGATTTTTCAAAAAATTATGGGATTTTTAAACACATTTTTTCTGACTTCCGTTTTTCAAATGGTGAACAGAAATTTTAAATAATGGGCCCAAAAAATGTTTACTTCTAGGAACCCTTCTTATGTAACTCCGTGTCATGAAAGCTCATTAAAGAAATTATTGCGTTCATTATAAATTTACAAAGATGAAAATCATTTAAATATGTATCAATGGTGTAGAAAATTATTTTTAATGAATTTTATATAATGGCCGTTTTCCCAACTATCAGGTTGTTTCAAAAGTTGTATCCGTTTTAATGTCATGTGTGTTTTCGTAACTTCATATCTCAATGCTAACAATAAAAAGCATAACCGTTCATGAGTTGTCAACGATGAAGCTGCACTTTTAGAGCACGTTAGACTAATGTAAAATTCGAAATATCTTACTAAGTTTTTTCGAGATCCGGAATCAATCGTACAAATCTCTTCAGGATCCTTCATAAGTACAAATTTCATTCATATAAAATTAGACTAGTTCATGAATTGAATGAATATGATTTCGATAGACGTATCGAGTTTTGTGAAAGTCTCACTGAACGCATCAACTTGCATCAGAATATCTTGTATAAAATTTGTTTTTCGGATGAATGTACGTTTAGTTTGAATGGAGAGTTGAATCGGCAAAATTGTTGATATTGGAGTGATACGAATCCTCATTTATACCGTCAAT
The DNA here is from genome assembly GCA_015342065.1 of Leptinotarsa undecemlineata. Lineage (NCBI taxonomy): Eukaryota > Metazoa > Arthropoda > Insecta > Coleoptera > Chrysomelidae > Leptinotarsa > Leptinotarsa undecemlineata. The sequence goes on along the minus strand of WOGP01005623.1, from coordinate 647 downwards.
TTTATACCGAACGACCTCAAAAACTGAATGTTTGGGCAAGAATTTTAGGTGACCACATCATAGGACCTTATCATAGGAATGATAATTTGACTAGTGATAAATATTTAGATATGTCGGAGAATCGAATAATACCGTGCATCAATTGTAGAGGATATAAATTTATTCGAAAACGAAATACTTTTTCAGCAGGATGGTGCACCTCCCCATTATGCGGCTCCAGTGGGACAATTTTGGGATGATCATTTTCCTGCTCGCTAGATTGGCATAAGAGATTCTACAGAATGGCCACCAAGATCTCCGGATCTCACTCCTGTAGATTTCTTTCTATGGGGTCATTTAAACTCTAAAGTGTATGGGATGGAATCAATAACATTAGAAGATTTGAGAGAGAATATCATAAGGCATTGCAGAAAAATAACTCCCATATGAGGGCGGCAATTTACTATTGAAAAGTTTCTTCTTCTTATTGTCCAGTCATCAGATTTTGATTCAAGAAATAATAAAAAATCTTTTTTTGATTTATTGCTTCCACATTTATATAATAATAATAATGAAAAGGTTCATTCACGAATGTTTACAAAATAAATTTCACAAATACACAGTAATACAACATATACTTAGATACAGTATATAAATAGGGAGTTATA
>WOGP01005622.1:0-13001 GCA_015342065.1 Leptinotarsa undecemlineata | reverse complement strand
TTTGATAATTGGTACGAGTAAAATTGATCCACAACTACAAAGTATTGTCGGTGGAAAATCACAATTACATAAATCTCATTAGTGTTTTTGTTTTACTATAATTCACTTCAATTATTTGTTAGTTATTAATATGCTTAAACTTAGATACTTAAGTTGCCGTATTTGGCTCGCGGGCCGTAGTTTGGAGACCCCTGGTCTAGAACATCGAAGAAAGGTTGGAGATTTGTCTCTTTGATAGATGTTATTACGGGAGGTGTTCAAGTGAGTGGGCACATTTGGTATCACTAAGAGCGTTACATGTCAAAAATACGCGATGGACTTTGGCTGCTCATTGTTTTGAGGTTCAACTCAGAGTAAACCTCGAAATTCACTGTTTAAGAACTCTTTCATTAGGAGAACTGCTTTTATGTGGAATAAACTTCCTAAGAACTTTTTTCCAAATGAATTTAATCTCCAGCGATTCAAATCTAACGTGATCGCTATTTTCGTACAGGCATCGCTCTTAGAGCGCCTTAAGGATTTTCTTGTAGTGCTTGTGTTTTGTACTTTATGATTTTAGCAGATTAGTTATAATTTTTTTAACTGTTTGTTTTGATAATTTTTCAATTGATAGATTAAATTTCAATTTGGTTGAAGAATGTGAATTCTTTTCAACTATAGAAAAACATTCAGTACAATTTAAATAAAAAAACCAGTAAGTCGTGAGAAAAGCTAAAACAAAACACAATTTTCACAATTATATTTATTCAAAAACCAATAATATAACTTACAAATTAAAAACAACCTTCAGTACAATTTAAATAAAAAACAGTTCCAAAAACACACAAGCTCTTGCCACCCTGAATAACCATATGTGTAACACGAAGCGATATTTTTATGAAAGTAATTTCTGAAATGTTTCATTACATTAGTAGTGACAAAAGGAAAAGAAATTAAAAATTGTTTTATATTTCGAAAAAGAAATGCAACTGTTCACAAAATCAAAAGGACAAACATTTTCGAATATTAAAAAACGAACACGTCAAATTACATAAAAGTAAATATTGAAAAATGCTAGTGTAAACATTTCATCTGCAGTACTATGCAAAATCATGTTCTGTGCTACAACAGATAATCATGCTTCCATTAATAAACAAAGTAAAAGTCTTTATCAAAGAACAGCATGTAGAAAAAACTTGTCCGAAATATAAATATAATACATATATAATATGCGATAAACTATGTATATTCATATATTGGTACTAGAATATTTTTAGGCAAAATAACTCAGTAATTTCCGGAATTGATATATCTATATCGAAAGGTTAAGCAGAGGAACAAGAGTGCTACTAATAGGTACACAGAGACTGGTTAAACCAGATGAGTAATATTATTATTAAAGTGATTGTTATAGAAGATTTGGGATCCGCACAGAACGTACTAGAACTCTCCATATTCTGCCTCGCATATCTGGCATACTCTTTTGTGCATAAACCAAGGATTTCAGATACGATCTGCATGGACCAGCATACACCGAAAAATATTTTCTATCAAAAACAGGTCAACTCAACTGCATTTATTGAAAGAGCCGGACAACACTCCAGATTCTTAACGATTAAAGGGGCACGAGGAGGATCTCAACATCTACAATAAAAATTCAAAATATTATTATCAAGCATATGGGCGCTTAAGGCATTCCCGTCTTTTTTGACAAAACGAACACATTATATTCAAAAACACACCATTTAATAATATCAAATATTCTATGTGCCTAGCTGATTATAGAACTTAGCGAATATTATTATTGTTATAACCTTATCACTAAAAATCTTTGGAAAGAGATAACAATTATTAATATTCAAAAATGTATACATTTTTCTTCTTAATTCGTTTAATATGACAGGACTAAGACACAGTGAATTTATTCGTTTATTATAAGACTATTGTGATTAACAAACATTTAAAGGATTGAACAGATACATGACAAATTTGAACATATATTGAAAGTTTGAAATTCAATATGGATTATAAAAGATATCTCAGTTGAAAAGTATGACTTGAACATTAACGTTATGAAATATTATCACCATTAAATATTTGAAAAAAAAAATAGGATTGAATCCGACATGACGTGGAATGTGAATAAGTTGTAATAAAAGTGAATGATATTCAATCCTTGGACATATCAATGACCGAGTCTAACATTTTTCAGAACCAGAGACCAGAATAATTTTCACATCACCAGAAGCTTCTGAAAAGTATCGTATAGTCTCTGGTTCCGAACTTTATGAAAATTTTGACGGTCCATGTTATTTAAAATGTTCCTAAAAATTTTGTAATGAAACAAAAACAATCTTCCAAATTCCTTGTTAATCAATTAATCTTACAATTGCACAACTAAAAAATAATGCTGGTTTCACAAATAAATAATATCCGTGTTCAAAAACTCGGCCGATAAAGAGAGGGATCAAAATATGATATGTTATCCATCCATACATTGAAAAAACATTTGTACTTTAAATGACTATATAAAAAGTGTCTAATCGAAGCCACGACTGGGACATTACAGGATTTTCATTTTGTTTTATATGTATCAACCCACACAGCATTAAAATGTTTCAAAAAAATAAAATTGGAATAAAAAATATATTTATATATATAATATATATGGCAAGTACACTTTCTACCTTTCAATATCTTATTGCTTAAATAGTTAAATATATTTTGCATAAAAAATATTAAAAATCATAGGCTTTATATTAGGTATATTAGAATGAAATGAAAACGCATCACATTTGGAACACTGGAATTTACAAGCTAATAAAAGTTCGAGACATTTCTCAAAATCCACAGCTTTGGAATACCACTTGTGATGACCAAATTGCAAAATCTACTAAATCTTATCCAGAATATTAATGATTTTCAAAAAAAAGAATCTGAATGAAAATGTCTACATTAAAATGAAACATTTTTGAATAGATAAAGACACAAACAATTGACACTGACAATAAACTTTATAGACTTCATGCATTTCAAGATATAGATATGGTGGGATAGCATAGGATTTGCAAATTGTCTTAATATTAGAAATCAGCACTGACAAAAATTGAAGACTTCCGAATTTGGTATACAGATCATTATTTAAATTCAAAAAATGAATAAAGAGAAAACCTAACAGTTCTCAGTAAAACCCTTGCAAATAATGATCTAACACCAACAAAATAGAAATCCAAAACTTTCCCCAATGGTACAAAAAATATTTCATTTTGTACTTTAGAATTATTCTTGTACCATCTTAAAGCACTATACAGGTGATTTTCAAATATAGATGAAAAATTCAACCACAGAAGACATTAAAATTTGGTTTTTCTCCTTCCAATAGAACCCTATGAGACTCGAAATAAAAACAATACATTTTTCATCACTGTGTCTTACTATTTACCTTCAAACATTTGGTTACAGTGGCATGAAAATGAAACAAGGAAGGTAAATAAAAGAAAAAGGGAGACTGGCATAAGAGTATTAAACAATTGTTCGGAATAACATTGTAACACTTGATAAAAATATATTGATCAATAGATAAAGCCTTTGCACAAGTGTGGAATTTTTCAACCATACATGACGAAAATCCTGTATAAGGATGAAATTATAAATATTCCCGAAGGTCTCCTATCCCTACTTAGACCTTTTTACGGCATTAACAAAACACTAAAGATACCACAATCTTACTCAGAAAAATGATCTCACAACCTTTAGTGGTCTGAAATAGTGATTGTTAAGCCCTGAAGGCTTTCTACAGTACATCAATATATATATATATATTTTTTATTTTTTCTCTTTTGTATATTTATTAAGTAACATTTGTCAAAACTGTCAACAGATACACTGGACACATTTAAATGTCTGGTGCAAGTTTGCGGAATTCCATCAGCAAGAATTCAAAAATGACCAAGCATTAGGAATATTTCAGTTTACGATTTGCAGCTTATTTGGTTAAAAAAAAAACTTGTGCATCGAAAAACAATATTCTCTCCCTCAAACACTAACTTCTTATTTCATTTGACAGTCTTTAAAAAGAACACCGTTTCCGTAGAAATAATGAAAGTATATTATGTTGATTTAAAAAAATAATCAACCAATGATATAAATTTAATTGTTTGTACTATTCGTTTAGAATTCCTACAAATGATTGTCATATCATTACCTCAAATTGCTCTGTGAACCCAATCCAAAGTTGAGAATGTCTTCAGCATTTCACTGTTTCTACATTCATACAAAACACAATTTATTATATATAACTTCATACACTTATAGAAAGGGCAAAGTTTTAAATTCATCCCGATAAGTTAACTGCGTAAATTCAAAGTATTTTTCGTATAGAAAAATGTTTTAAATAATTTGTCGTATTTAATAATTTTGACTATAAAAAAAGGGTCAAAAAATTATGCAGATAATTATCTTAACGTTTTGGAAGCTAAAATTTGCCTCCGTTTTCAGAATTGTAAAACTGCTAATATACTTCTAAACGTTAGGATAAGTATCTGAAAAATTTCTTAGCGTTTTTTTGATGAAGAGAACAAGTTTCTGATAAATTAACACTTTTTTTTTGTGAAAAATACTTTTAGTTTACGCAGTAACTTATCAGAGTGAACTGAAAAGTTTACCCTTTCTGCATGTGTATAAAATTCTCCATTACAATTTTAATATTTTTTAGATTGTAAACGGTGAAAACAGCTAAAGAAAGTCAATAAAAACTAATTTCTCTTACCAATGTTTCAAATTTTGTTTTGTATACACAGTCATTAATATTATTATGTCAATGATAGTTAAAACTGATTACAGATTTCATTAATTTTTCATCTACTAATATTTAAGGGTAGTGCTTTTTGTATGAACGTAGAGAAAATATAATAATAATAATAAATCATCTTTATTTCCTTTCTGTACATGTTATGCAACTTTACTTTTTGCACTTGGTTACATCAAATTACTATGAAATGAAGTATACATAATATTCCTAATCTTGACTGATTGAGCAGAATTAGTGGTACTATCTAGTTATATTATTAAACAGAGCATTCGAAAATAATCAAATTCAACTCACTCAATTTTGAAAAATAATTGATTTCTCAAAGTATTTTTTGAATTTCGAAATAAACTCGCACCTAGTTTTGTAAATAAATTCCATAAGGTTGAATAAAAAGATTGGGCGAGGGAGAGAATAAATCTTGACGAAATTACTTTTCCGACATACCAAACTGTAAAAAATACATTTCAAAACCATACATTTTGTCAATTGACTTGGCATTAGACTATTGTTATGTACCCAATCCATAACTAAATTTGATCCTCTGACAATGTTAACTGGATTGAAGAACCATTGGTTACCATTAGTTTTTTCACACTTCAAGTGCATGTAAAAAGTTATTTCGCCAGAAGTTGTAAGGGGTTTGCAATAAGTCAAGCATACTGGATTTTCATTAAAATTATTGACTAATAAATTGGAAATGAATATTTTTAGTAAACCAAACATGCGACAGATTTGGCACGGTAATTTAAATAGCTATAAAAAATAGTCTTCAAAAGGAAACAAGGAACATCAAATGCATTGTCTTAAATATGCGTAATTATCTTTGGACAAATAAATGATTTGGTATTTTTGAACTCTCATTGCCTGAAAAACTACTCAGCTCTAGAGTTAACTAAACTACCTAAAATCTACTAAACAAAATAATACCGGAAAACATATATATAACTCTCAGCAGCGTCGAAAAATACGCTGCAGAAATGGAATGATCGAATTTCTCACTCCAATACTGACTGAAAATACTTATTGCTAATGAATATTGGTGAGATAGTACATGTTAATAATATATAATATGTATATTATGATACTCAACGTAAAACTGAGAAAAAGTCAGCTTTTAGTCATGTAAATATTATGGCAAAAATTACTGGTATACGAGTATCTAAAAAACACTTGGTAAATACACTAAGACTTGTGATTGTAAAAATCATCAAAAAATTCTATCACATTGATAATATATATTAATTTTTAATTGAAATCAACCACGTTTCCATTTGAAATGTCACGTACTTCTTCCACGATTTATAATATAGATTTTGTTGTTTTTTGATGATCGCTGAAGAAATACATAAAAAGTAACCTCGATAATGTGAGCAAATGCAATATACGAAGTATCACTAGAACTAGACTATCCAATAAATGTAAACTGAAAACTAATTTATATCAAAAGTAAATTAATATTTGGTAAATAAATAAAAAAGAAGTAAATATAAGACTATGCCAAATATTTCTTAAAGTGTGAGATTATTGACATCACATATAATTTTGAAGAACAAAATTGTCAAAGAGAAACTGTCCACCAGGCGAATAAAAAAAAACTTCGAAAAGTCGAAAAGCAAAAAAATATATATATAAACAATAAAAATAAAAATATATCTCTGTAATAAAATAAATTCAACAAGTGCGCCCATAAGATAAAAGCAAAAAAGCGCAATGTCAGAAATATAATGTAAAATGAACAAATATTCACATTGGTTAAGAATAAAGCCCCGTTAGTTCATCGCCGTTCTGTCAAATTGCAAAAATTATAAAGTAATGCCATTCTTAATTCCATTCCCATAATTCCATAGTTGGAAAGGCCAACCGGACTGCTAGTAGATAGTTATGCACATGAAAAAACTTTCCACATATGCAATTGTATATAAATGACAATATGGTAATGTATTCAAGAGTTCAAGGTAAATGAAAAATTGTATTATATTCAAGATTCAGTGTTATCACAAGCCCTTTCAACAAACAATTTTTGAATAATACTAAAAAATACAAATAAACTATTTTTTTAAGTTTATACTTTTTAAATTTCCCTTTTTGGCAGACAATTAACAATTTTCAGTGAGACATTTGTTACTGCCACTCAATAAATACCAAAACTAGTACATGACAAAATGTGAAGTCATAAATAATGATCTCTATACAATGGCTTTTCCCGATATTGCACTCAAAAAATTGCGACTTTTGAAAAAAATGTTTAGTTCATCTTTTATCTCATATTCGTAACAAATGTTTTCACATAAAGAAATAGTAAGGGTAGATATTTTTTCTGTTAGGTGGATGAATCAAAATATATGTGTCAAGTTGAAAAATATGGTTTGAATTCAGTAAAAGATGAAGCTCATAACAGGCAAGTTGTGATTATTATTAGAAATATTTTTTGGATTTTTGACTACTTAGTTTGTCAACAAGGTCGTTAATTTGTTACATGAAATGCAGATGTTTTATTTGAAGGTATTATCTATTATGAAGTGTCCAAAATAAGTCAAGAGGATTTTTCTCTCATTTCATGTGTCTGTGTAAGTACATTTAAAATTATAAGCATCAATAATTAAGTCTGAAAACCTATTTTTTTTCTATATAATTTTGAAAGCAACTTCAAAGTAGTTCAATTGAAATAAAAAAGTGTGTTCTTATACATCATTGACCAAAAGGTAAAATTCTTATAAAGATAGACTAAACTAAAGCTTATTAATTTTTCTTATATGAGAAAAAAATTCAAATGTTTCCCTTTCATAGACTGTTTGGATTTGAAATAAATACTGCAGGATTGTTGAATCTCAACATATTTTTCATTTATATTGACTCCCTTCATCTTTCGAAAGTTGGTAAATATTGATTTTCTAGCAATTCAATATGTTGGAGGACTTGTGAAATGCACTATCTAACTTTCTATAGGAAGCAAAAATTTACTATAGAAGTGTAAATGCTATCGAGTCAAAATGACTTGAACAATTATCAAGTGCTTGATGGACAATTCAAAGCGTTGGAAATAATAAGTTTTGACGGCAAGAACATAACGGTATCATCCGTACCTAAAACGGTACATGCATCCAACCTTAAACCAAAAGCGGACAGTTTCTCTGTGGTGAACCAATAAATAGTGTATAAGATACGATTATTTTCAAATACATAAACAATCTGCCCTAAATTCGAGCAACTTTTTTTTGGGTATTTTTATCTTTATATAATTATATACATATAATTTTAAAAACCATTTGTGGCACACACACGCTACCGCCGAAAAACAAGCGGTCATCGCGCAGCGCACAAAATAACAACAAGAGACTAAGGTCACAACTTATCCTGAAGATACTATTATCACAGGCATGGTTTTACCGGGCGAGCTCGACCGATTTTTCAGCTCGCATCGGTGATTTTTTCTTTTTTGTTTTTTTGGAACACACACATACACTCGCTACATGGGAATTTCAGTGGCATCCGTCAGATTGTTACAGAATCACAAAAAGCTAGCTGTTTAGGCTGTAACCTTAGGTCCTAACCTACATGGCACTGTTCGAGGTGCAAAAGATACACCACGAGGAAACGCTATCCAACCTGAGTAAAGTCATGCCAGCCTTGAAAAATATAATTGTCGAATATTAAACACAAAATCGAACGACAACTCAGTAAACCCGTCAAAACTATTTTCCTGGCCTCCCGACAGCACAAATCACTAAGTTAGACAATATACAAAGCAATAACAATGATAATTTGACTTCCTGTTTTTCAATTCAATCACAACGAGAAAAATGTTTTGTTCAATATAACAGCAAAAACTCAGATCCAAGTAATCATCCAGGATTTTATAAAATTTTGGGGCCTAAAATAATAATACAATGAATGACCGAAGATTTTAAATGAATATATCAACAAGATACTGATGCAACTTAAATATTTCTTATATCATAGCATTTCTTTTTTTGTTTTATACACTTTCTAAAAGATGCCTGTGAATCGATCTGAGTAGGAGATATAAACTGCCATTTTTACATACAAAATGCGAGTTTGTATTGACATTTTGGATAATTCTTTGTCATTTGTCAGTGTCCTGTGGAGCTGTGTACCATTTCTAACGCTTGATTGTTGGTTGTAAATGTTCATGTGCTGAAAACATAGAACTAATACTCTGTAATTTATTCTGTGGTGGAAACGGTGATTGCTTTCTACACTAATTTATTGTGTAATAATTTGAAAAGTTAATCATTCTGGTAACCCTTCTGATGAATTGTTCAAAAAAGGTATGTGTTGCGTATCATTTCCAATACACTTGACAAATAATGATCATATGTAAAAAATGACGCCCCTTTAAATTTATGCAGTTGGTCGTCCCACTCTAGTCCTATGGTTTTTATTTAGTTATATGCATTTATACCAAGACTCTTTGGTTTCTATGTATGTAAATTAGGATCTTTAAATGAAATGCATAATTCATTCAAGTAACACTTTTGCGTCACTGCTTTTGTTGTCTTCTACAGCTGTAGACAAAATGACAGGAAAAAATCTGGAAATCGCAACAAAAGAGCCCAAAATACAGTTTTGACTGCTTACTTCGATAGTGGAAATGTTTTCCTCAAGAAAAAAAAACAATATACCAGTATATCGAAAGGATTCGAGAGAATGATATATCTAAATTAAAATATTCGAGGTCACTATTCACTCTTCCTCTTATAATGAATAAACTTGGTTTAGGTGGAGATTCATAAAAAATATAAAATATTGTTTTAGTAATAACATAATACGAATGCACTGGAAAAACCAATAATAAACTCATGAAAAATGCAATTATGAAATACAGTATTTTATCCTGAAAGGAAACGATTCCTGTAGAAATCATAAACCTTTCAGTGATGCAATTGAGAGACTTCAACAAAATATAGAAATGATACACCAACTGCAAGCTACGATTTTAGTGAAATTATGGAAACTACTTTGTGTAGAATTCTGTCAGCAACTAACGTGGTAAACACCAGACGAGAAATTCGTTCCATTCTTGAATGTTCAAACAATTCTTGACTTTTATTGTTGGCATGAAACAGTTTCTACTTTTTAACTTCTGAAGTAGACATCCTATTCTGTCCGTAACCATTGCAATGAATACATATTATTTTTGTTGACAGTTCATAAGTCTCTTGAGATGAAAACCTCACTGTGAATCCTTTTTTGTCTACCAATTTTCTTGAAAAGCTTTTTACTGATCGCAAATTATCCCGATTCTTTTCGAATCCAATCAACACTCAGGCTGATAGATAGAAACAATAAAAACACTATCAGAGAAGCCAGATTTTTGATCCCTCAAAAAGATTAAAACATCTGGGAACATCTTTCGAAGCAAATGGATATACCAAAGAGGGTATACTGTGAGGGATTAACTCTTAAACATGGTTTAATGGCAGATAGATAACAAAAAATAATATGTGAGACAAACTTTTTAACCAAGGGTTATAGACAAATATGGACGTCTACTTGGAAGAATCAGCATAAAATCTGTTTTTGGGCCTGTTCGAGAGTAGTCAATCAAAGGAGACATGTCCTTCTAGTCAGGAAGTATAACACTTAAAATCATAAGAACTGCCCTAGGTAATATGAAAACTGCACCATCGAAGTATTCTCGAGACTCCTCTAGTGAATAATCAGCCGAGAGCAAACAGTGGTCAACCGTGAAACATAACTTCAGAGAAAAAAGTTATCTTTGTACCACTATTGAGAAATACTCAAAAGGAGGAGGAAACAGTTTCAGAAAAATTACTTTTTGTTGTTGTGTTTGAAAAACAGGTCCTTTAGTGTTATATGAATTCGTTAATTATGAAAAAAAGTTGATTTGAGGGGAAACTGTCCACTGAAACTGTTGCCGGTGCTTGGTCTATAACCTCAATGTCGAAAAGACGCTATTTGCCTAATTTTAACTTTTAAAATCTGATGAAAAATACAAACCCGCATATTGTAATCTAGCATTTTCATGAAATCAAGATTATGAACCATGACTGATCATAATGTATTAAAAAAGGCCTAATAAAGTTGTCTCAGTTTCGAAGTTCGACATTTTTCAAGGCGACATGATGAATAAAATACAAGCCACTCGCACGACCACACGCTCCAAGTCAGACACTCAAAAACAAAACTAAAAATCAACAATAGCGTTTAGTATATATAAAAAAAATAAAAATGAAAAATCTACTTGGCACATACAGCGTTCCAAACATTCAGTTGATAAAATAGTACTCAATCGATAGCTTAAAACGAAAAATAAAAAAATTAGGAACCTTGCAACGCCTGTCGTTTCAAACAATCGAATTCGATAAGTTGCAAAAAAAAACCAAAAGTGCTTCTCCTAAAAAATCAAATGAATGAAATAATATGATATATCGATAAGTATGTGTACCACTACTTATTAATAGGTGAACGATGGACCACTTCGTAAGTCTTTGTGAAATGATCGATAAAATATTCAAAATAACCTCTTCAAAAGAAATTAAAAAAGATTTAGACTACTTATGTAAAATAAAATCAGTTCAGTACTGTGTACAATGCGAGATCAAATCAACTTGCTCGGAGCTTCAAAGGATGTATAGGGTATTCAGGACCAGCACGTGATGATTATTTTTGGCAAGCGTTACTACATAACCTTCAGAAGTAATCTTCAAACCACAGCACCTCGATACCTGAAACAAAATATTTTTACATAGCAAAAAAACTAAGGTTCAAAGAAACTAATACCAATATCATGTAATGAAGAATGTCAATTTCAGTAAGTTTCTTTAAATTGTTCATGACCTTGAATTTCACCTTCAGTAGATTAGACGTTTTATTTTTGTCATATCAGGATTTGTGAACTTTTCTTGAAGATATCTCAACATATTTTATATAAAAATGTTAACGCTGGTTTACTTGATTGATATTGCTTCACTCACAGAAACTTATGAGAGCAAACACTAAGAAAATAAATATTTCGAAATAAGATTGGAAACATTCACCTCTCCCAACGTTCTTACATAGTAGGATCTACCACTACTTCCCTGGTAAATACTTTGACGGACATTTGGTTATACCCAACAAGCACTTGTGTAAGTTATCTCATAAAGGAAATTATTAGAGATGCTTCTTGTTTGTCAGCAGGATTTTATGGAAATCAATCGAGTAATCACCTTATGCAACATAGATTTAACCAAGCAGTGTTGCTATGGACTGATTTGATTGATAGGATAAAATCGATTTGAACACCAGGCAGGTCTTTTTTTGCACTGACGATAAGTAACACTCTAAAACCAGCCTGTAGGTGATCACTACATCAATTTCAGCAAAGTCCTGATGCTGGATAAACGGACATAATACGTAGTGATGCTTCCCTGGGTCACTACTTGGGGAAGTGTCTAGCAGACATTTACCAGATTCTACCATATAGAAACAATAGAAGAGACGGAATATTATGAATGTCAATTCAAACATATCAATCGTTGTGACTATTATATCATTGTTGACGATTACCACCACAGTTAGAGATCAAGCATCCTACAATCAATCAAGACTTTATTGTCATAAAGAATAAGGAATTCTTGTGGACAAAGTACTTTTTTAAAATTATCTAATGTGTTAATTTCTCTTATAAAATCAGGTAAATGATTGAACATCTTGCAACCATTATAACTAATAGAGTCCTTCACTAGAGTAGAGTTCGGCTTGGGTAAGTTAATACTGTTTTGCTTGCGTGTAGGATAGCGGTTAGCCATATTGAATTTATTCAGATGTTTTTTGATCAGACAAACTGTCTCCGCTATGAATACGGCAACAACAGTGTGTAGTTTATGCAATACAAAAAGTGGTTTGCATGGATCACGCACCTTTGCTTTCGAAATGTATTCAATTGTTTTTTTTGCGTAATCAGGATGCTTTTCATGACATTATTATTGCATACTCCCCAAAATGGGGAGCCGTATCTGAGATGGGATTCAATTACTGCATGGTATACTATTTTTGCAGCAGAGGATCCCAATTCCTGCGATATATATTTTAAAGCAAAACAGCCAGAGGCCAGTTTTTTATTTAAATTCATTGCATGCTCTTCAAATTTCAAGTTATTTTCAATGAATACCCCTAGGAACTTAGTGCTGTTTCGGCTCTCTATGTAACCTTTATCCAGTTCGATGTTACCAAGATCACACCTGAA
>WOGP01005621.1:0-12599 GCA_015342065.1 Leptinotarsa undecemlineata | reverse complement strand
ATGCCTCTTCAGGGGTACCCAAATGTTCAAATTTGGGCCCCTGTCCTTTTTGTTATTCATTAACGACTTGCCAGATTATATCGAGCACTCAAAATGTCTGTTTTTTGCCGATGATGTGGAATTTTTCAATCAGGTGAGATCAGTCATTGATTGCTCCGCCCTACAGAAAGATTTGAATAGTTCATTGGTTTGGAGTGTTCGATGTAAGTTAGATTTTAACCTAAAAAATGCCAAGTCATGACAATTACCCGCAAAAAGGATCCCATTTCTTTTGACTACAGCATAAACAACTAATCGCTAAAAAGAGTGCATGAATGCAAAGACTTAGGAATAACCTATGATTTCAAATTATTATTCAAGAAACACATTGAACATATGAAATATACCTCAAATCGAGCTTTAGGATTTATTTTAAGACAGACTTCTCTTTTTGGTAACATAGATTTCATAAAAGTACTCTATTTTACGCTAGTGAGATCCAAACTCGAATACGGTTCTGTAGTTTGGAATGGAGAATACCAAACAACTTTTACAGGAACTGGAAAAAATACAGAGCAAATTTCTAAGATACCTTCATTATAAGAAATATCGTAGTAAACCCGATTACAACAGCATTAGAATATCACGATTGAGAACTCAATTTGATATACCAGACTCTATGCGAAAAATTTTTGCACTAATTTTTATGTATAAAATTATTAATACCAATATAAACTCAGCAGAACTATTGTCACTATTACCAATTAATATATCTTCCAGAACTACGCGTACCTACTATCCTTAAGTTCAAGACTCCTTTCGTGACTGTTACTTCCACATCCCCCCTCTTAATCATGCTCCTTCTGGCAAACGACATAAATTGCTTGCAAGATATTGACTGGAATATGTCTATCACAAAATTCAGATCTTTAGTCCGTAGACATGTTGAGAATTTATCAGTTCAGCAATTAGGTTATCCGTTATTTTTATTTTATTTTTCTTGTTGTGAGTTGTAACAAATACTGCTCGTTGTTAGATAATAATACATCCCCATATTATATTGTTCTATATAACATATAATTTAAAGTGCTGTATATTCATGTACATTTCTTATAAGTCATCCTTGTAATGAGGCCGTCAGGCCTTTTAGGATGAAATGATAAATAAATATTTGAGTAATTTTTGGTAAATATCCCCGCTATATATCAACTCTCTGTGAAAAAATGTTATCAATCAACTAATCGCAAGGGGTGGGGAGTTAGGAATTATCTTCACAAATGGTAATTTGAAACTACAAACCGTGATTATTTTGAACAGATATTTTTTGTAATCTATGGGTATACCTCTCTGAACAAATATATCTTCACATATTCACAAATTTATTATAGTTTCCCCCATCTAGATGTAAATTATTCTTGCATGATACTTAATAAAGACATGGATAATTTTTATAGGGCTGCAACAGAACACTGTTTACTTCTAAACTCTCAAAAATCAAATGTTCTATTATTTGGACCAAAGTCCAAACGATCTGATATTTTAGAGTTCCGAGTTGGCGGAAGAAGCGAAAAATATTGGTGTCATCCTTGACCACACTCTCAGATTCGAAAAGAACTTGAATAACTTAATTCGACGTGCATATTATTTAAAATTGGTATATGGAGTTAGGCAGTATCTTCCACTAAAATAGAAATTAGTATTATGTGCAGTACCAATTTTATCACATTTCAACTATGGTAATATTGTCTACGGACCACATTTGAGAGCAGTATAAACGTAAATTTCGAAAAGTACAAAACTTTTACTAACTAATTTATGGAATAAGACGTTCTCAGAGAATCTCTCATGAGCTCAAAGATGTCTAATGGTTAAATATGAATAACACAAAAATCTTGATGCATGCCGCCAACGTATTTCATAAAATTATTCTTACCAGAAAGCCTGCCTATCTTTATAGAAAAATTTCTTTTCGAACAGATGTTCATAACGTCAATATCAGGTTCGGGGGAACACTTACTCCACGTTCTTTTAAAACTGAATTTTTCTGCAGGTGTTTCAGTTATCAAATATGCCATGTGATGAATGACCTTACCATCGAATTACGTACAGCTGGGTTCCAAACACTCAAGTATAATCTATTTAGCCATTTATTCAATACACGTCAGTGATATGATTTCAGAACTTCACATCGTTATGCTCCTAGTTCTGTGAACTTACTTGCCGTAGTGTGGACAAATTTATATTTATTTTCTGTTTTTGTATTATTTGAAGAACAGTTCAGTTGTTGAATTTATTCAGGAATTAAACGGAACTTCACCCTTCATTTTCAAAAATTTTATGTTGGTGTATTCCTCAATCTTGTTTTTTTATATATTTTTTTAAAAAATAACGACTATTATTATTGTTAATATTATTATTATATACAATAATTGGATGATGTGAAGATGATTTTAACAACTGTACCAATAAAATATCCTGGAAGAATTTATTTAGTTAGAGTTGGGATGATTATGTAACGTTCCATGTCTGCCGGACTGCTAATAAAGCCAAGATGTTCCCTCGGTGACTCAGTGATTTAATAGCATTGCTTACACAGAACACGAGGCTAATGACCAAACAGTCGACACCTTTGACACCCAAGAAAAAAAACATCTATAATAGTTCTCTTGTTATTACAGTTAGTACATTGTGATCAAAGAGTCCTTTCCAACCATATTTTCTTTATCGAAAACAAACACGAATTACCCGGTTCTATGGAAACCCAACCCTAAACCCCACACCTGATCCATCAGCTCGAAAAAACAGCAATTTCCCTTTCTCTAATTCCTGGCGAAAGTTGAAAGGCCGAGTACTTCATTATCGTCGGTCCTGCAGTGTCCTGCTAACCAAAAAGGGGCCGAGTTAATTATCCTGTTATTTCGCCGGCCGCTCCAGTTCATTAAGGAATTCCCAGAGCTCTATACATGTTTGCTTGGAATTTCAAATTTTCTTCTGGTCCGACTGATCCGCGTCTTTCGCTTACATCTGCTTTATTGAATTGCTGCTTTGCGGTGCCACAATTAGGACTCAATTAGATGGTATAAACGACACAAAGAGAAGATAATGGGAGCGACATATTTCGTATAAACGAAAGTTTTATATTTCAGTTTCTTAAACGGTACATGAATTTGGATAAAATGAAATAAGGAAATGAATTTTTAATCTGTTTCGAAAGACGATTTTTCGTAATCTAACCCAAAAACATTGTTTTAACTTTTGGTTATCTTATCTATTTTTGAGAAATATACAGCTGGTATTAATAAAAGTAAAGTTCAGTTTAATATAAATGAAAGTTAAATTTCGAGTCAAGAGCTGTAGTGCTTGGTATTTCTAAGGCCTTTGACTGTTTGTGGCATGAGGGTTTGCTGGACAATCGACACTATGGCTAGTCGGATAGTTTTTGTGTTTAGCTCGTCAGCTTCCTGAAAGAACATTTCCTGCAAGTGACTGTCGACGGATATCTTTTGAATACTTTCACCATCAATGCTGGTTTCCCAGGGATCTATATTGTCTTCAACCCTCTTTCTATTGTATATTAACGGCTCATTCTATATCTAATATATTGATTTGCTGTTGACAGCATACTTGTTGTGTCAATCCATTTGAATTCCAGAATATCGGCGTAGAAATGCACATCTTCAGCGGCAGCAAGAGGTTGCATATCTTAACTCATGGGCGCCCAGATAAAAAAAATCATAATCACCTTCAATTTTACTATGATTTCAAGCACTTGACATCTTCTATATCTGTATCTGTAGAGTATGGAGGGTGAATGTAGGCCCACATCACTTAGGCTACATGTAACCCATTGTACATCCTCCCGAGAATTTGGTCCTTTCCAGGAAGGTGGACATGTCACTAGGAGACATTTCTTTTATATCGGCAGGTGTAGGCCAAGACTTGCCGAATACACACTTTCTTATTGACGATAACTCCGGACAGTTTCATCTTTCAGTTCACACATCCTACATAGAGGTGTGTCCACTAGCCCCATATTATGGAGGTGTTTCCTTAGTTAACAATGAGTAGTCAGATATCCTACTGTTGAACGTAGATTTTTCCTGGTCATTGCCAGATATTTTTTCGGCGCCAGCTTCCCAGGGTCGTCCAGGATGATCCTGGAAGGGTGTACCGAAATCATCAAGCCGTAGGTGCCACTGGGTCCTAAAATTCTTAGTCCAGCAGCTTCTCTGGCTAAAGAGTCAGCAATGCGATTACTTTTACTCCTGTCGTGGCCTTTAATACACCTCAGGATAATGTTATTATCTACCGAGGCTTTGGCTAAATCTTGGTGGCACTCTAGTACTAGCCCTGAGGTAACACGTTGTCTATTCAAGGCTAATAGGGCTTGTCTGCTATCAGTGCAGATTGTTGAGATACCAGCCAGTTCTGTTTGAACCACGCTGGTATTGTTATCCATTCTCAACTTCAAGCTTAGTGTTCTGCTTACCCTCCACACCCTGAGTCTTCTTTGGTTTTTGAGCCGTCTGTATATGTGTAATGCATTTGTAGCATCTGACTCTGTGTTCTGTTTTATTTATATTTTGTAGGGAGTATCAAACACAAACCTGGATTCAATTGCATCACTGGTTGCCTGCAGCAGAGGTTGCGCAGTGAGCGCTTCTCGACATAGGCTCAGCCTGATAACTAAGGAAGGAAAATATATTTCTTTCGAATGCAGTCAACAGGATATTCGATTATGTCTGCAAATCAAAAACAATACACACCTCTGGGAAAAAAAAGCAATTAAAATATTTTTAAAAATACTTACGCTCATCGAATGTCCATTTTTAAGTATTCTCGAAATCACTGTCAACAGAAGTATGTCTAAGGAAATAATTTTCTATATATCAAATAATAACTACCAATTTCTATCAATTTTCTTAAAATTACATATTGAGAAATTCATGAAAGTGACGGCAAAACTGACAGAAAACACCCCAAACTCGCTATTCGAGAGAGCTTGTTTACCTACTTTATAAAAATATGTAGCAGAAATTTATCTTAATCTTTCTTGACTGTTGTCTAGCAGAACACTATTTCATGTGATCCGCAAGAAAGTATAAATCCGAGAGTCGTTTCTCTCGAGAAAATCATAAGGGGTTTATCTCTGCTATGATGCGGGTTGCTTCTGATGAATGCCTTGTCTCGATTAATAGGAAGCGGATTGACACGAAATTAGCTCTGTGGTAGGTAAACAAGTCATACTTTTGACATTATTGTCAGTCGGTATATTTAATTAATAAGAGGAAATTCGCAGTGAAATTTCCATTAGGATGTTCTCCCTAATTCCGCAAGATATATGACCAGAAGAGTCCTTCTTAATAATGCATAATGGATCTCGAGAGAATGAACGACCTTTACCATTCCATACAAAGAGCAATGAATTAGTGAGGATACTAGCACTGGGTTTAAGCAAAGTTCAATTTCGAATTTGAACAAAACAACTAATATGGATGAAAATTAGAGTTTTCGAAATTGAATTTGCTATTGATTGGGTTATTAAAAAAAATTGATATGAACATTATCGTGAAAGCTAAGATGCCTAAAACCAACAGGTCTAACCAACAGCTGCCAGGATAAATGTCTGTCAATTGTTGGTTGCTTCTTTTTCTAAATGTTTATAACATACTATAAAAGGAAAAAATCTGGAAGACTCTTCATGTCGAAGTTATTTCAATGTCATACTATGAGGTTACCAATATATGTTGTCCTTGAGAGGGGAAATTATCCACACACTGAGGAATCAGGAAACCAAAAAGCTGCTGAGTGTACTAGACATGGTGGGGCGGTTGCCGGTTGGGTTGACGTGGGTGATTTGCTCCACTCACTCAATGGACCGCTGTGTGAACCGGTAGTTCGAACCGCAAGACTGGACGATCGATTTTCACAACTTTTTTTAAGAACAAAACACAATCAAATATGAGCAATAAGCAATTGAAATTGGATTTAAATCGCTGGAGATTGAATTCATTTGGAAAAACGTTCTCAGGAAGTTTATTCCACCATCCCTGTCGTCCAACCCGTGCTATGAATCACACGTTGAAAGGTAAGACCTCGTTAGTCCTTAAATCACACAAGTTTCGAATTTTGAGAGTGGTTGTTCGTAGGAATGCGATAGCTGGTTAGCGGAAAAACTGATTTCAAACAGATTTTTTGTTGACCCTGACTGGGCGTACCAAAATCTATAGTATATGACCAAATTAGAAAATGGATCAATAAGAAACATGAAGAGGGCTGCAAAATACACTTAAGAACGCAGAGGAGAAAACTTTTTAAAGGGACAGAACTGACAAATTGCTCCAACACAGCAGGGATCGGCTCAGAAAAATTACAGAACAACTTACTCAACACCTTACACTCAGAGGAAACCTGAACAAAATGGGACTGTGTAATGAATAGCTCAGCTGCAAGCTGTGAAATCTTGATTGTTTCAGATAAGGGCATCATTGACAACTCACTAAATCATTTCCTTGATGAACTTTATGTATCAATAAAGGTTAACAATAATGATTTTATACAACAGGTGCACACCATCGTGATGGCTAATTGACAACTGAATTCGCTGCGATGTTGCCGATTCGACTTAATACATGACACATGCAATGCAACACACCTGTCATGTTCTATGCAAATGTGAGGCGTTGGATCATAGGAGGCAAGTAAATTTCGGAAATAAATAGGTAACTTAAAGAGTTTCTGAGTAGCAAAAAGGAAGCAATATTTAGAATATGTTTGTAGGAAGATATCTGAAAAAACTTTATTTTTATCAAGTTTGTCACTACAGTTATTACTTGGACGAACAATAGTCTATAAGACAATCATGCAACCTCATTTTTGATCTGGAATTATTTCATAAAATGACCCCAAACTATTTTGGTAGGCTGATCATATTCATCTAGTCTATATGTATTATCAGGGATTTCTCAAGGGTGTATTTTAGGACCATTGTTTTTTACCATATCCACTGCAAATATTTCAAATAAGATATAATGTTGTAAAATGCAGGCTTATGAAGGTGATACACAGTTGTATCTGAAATTCAGTATGGAGACCTCAGATGCAGCTATGGAAAATACCAAAAATAGGTCAAAAAAATCAGCTGAAGAATACTGTCTGAAGCTGAATTCGGTTGAATCTAAAATAGTTTTCCTTGGTAATGAAAATAATAGGAATATTCTGAAAAATAACATGGTTATTCAATAGACAACAATCCCTTAAAAATCAAAACAATGGCAAAACTATATGAATTAACTTCGAATTGTTCTCACATCCACCGTATTCGCCAGACTTGGCTCCTAACGACTACTGGCTGTTCGCAGACCTCAAAAAATGTTCAGCGGTAAGAAATTTTGCTCGAATGAAGGGGTCATTTCTGAAACTGAGGCCTATTTTGAGACAAAAGATAAATTGTTCTACAAAAGTGGTATTGAAATATTAGAAAGGTGCTGGAATGATTGTGTGGCTCTTGATGGAGATAACATTGATGAATAAACCGTTTTCTTTCTTGGGCCCTGGACTTTTCAGCCCATGTGTTCATATATACATATCGAAAATATAATCTATATATTTCGGATGATTAATTCCTTTGTTTATTAAACAAACCTAGACTTTCTCAAATTGTATTCAAACATCCAATCTACTACTACCTAGTTAAGTAAATTAGGTGAGTGAAGGGAATGGGTCGTGTTCCATTTAAACCGATCATATTATCATCAAGAGTTCCCAGAAAAATGAACTAGGATCTCTTAAACTTCTAGGTGTCTAGATACAATTTCTGAGAAAGTTGAATATTTGGGAATTACACTAGATCCAAGAATGAACTAGAACTAACACTCAGAGAGTTAGCACTTCTGCTGACTAATTGCTTTTTTAAAGATATTTGGATTTGGGCTAAAACTACAAATTATGTATTAACCTAGGGGTTCCCAATCAATATTCCATTTTCGGCTAAAATTTAGAATTCAGATATTGTACTCTTGAATTCCACGATTTCGTAACTTTCTTATATGCCCATGCTGGCAGAACTAAAACACGAGTATTATGATAAGATAATATTCGGCCTAGACTTGTCAAAATGTACCTTGAAACGATAAACATCAGCAAAATAATTACAGCAATTGAAGTATGAAAACGAAATAGATTGTGCTATAGTAACAACCGCCTGTAAGCACAGCTTACTTACTAAGCATGTGTTCTACTCGCCACAATCAATCTTATCAATTTCAATACTAATTTCACAATTTTCTTTTTACAATTTAGGTAAAATTCAGAAAATCAGCAGGTTGTAGAAGATGAAAAACGTATTTCTCGAAAATATATACAAAAAATCGAAAGTACAATGAACTTTTTCCTGAAGTACGAAAAATCACTCGCTAGCAGTGCTAGTATTTCAGTAGGGACAAACACTGCCTAATCCTCATATAAACATATGGTAAAGTACAATTAAAAAAGAAGAAGATATTCGTGAAGCAAAACAAGAGCAAAACTAAAATTTGCAACTGTAAAGGATAACAATGTTGTAACACTAAAACGTTGGCTTGCATGCCGTAATTTGATAGTAACTGGAAAAAAGTGAATCAGTATTCTGTGAGGTTAGTATACAGACTCTAGTAAACGAGTAGCGGTAGATTGAAACTAATAAAAGATATTTAAAATAATTATGAATTTCAGATTTATGTGAATCAAATATAGATGGTAATGAAGTAAATTTAATTAAATATAATAAATATAATTTAATAAACGATTGAGGTTATATCTCATTTTAATCAATGGTAATTAACTAAGAAAAATGTACTATTCATTTCATGTTCACAGCATACATATGAATATTTATTTATTTTTTGCACTGTTAAATCCAGTCTCCTCGAAGCATGTATCCATTTCTTACATGTAACCTCATTATTATGAGGTTTTATAAATGGTATAAAATCGGATATCGATTATCCGACGTACAATTCGTAAAACAGCAATGCTTTGTTTGCATTATATTAGCACAAAATAATTTTTTATATCAGATTTATATTTTTAAATAATGAATTAATATTACGTAAATAAGACTGTTTTACATTTGAATAGTTTATTATTTGTCCCTACTACTAGTGCTGCCTCTCGTGACACGTTTGCTGTACTATTCTCAGGAAAAAGACTCATTCGAAATCCATAACCTACAGAAATACATCAAAATTAATGATATACATTTATGAACATTAATAATAACTCAGTTTGAAATTATTAGTGTGCATTGTAATTCAAATTGAATCAGAATTACTGAGTGATATATATTCAGTTTTATGTTTTGAATAATGCCTGTTCTATCGGATTGAAATGGGGATTTATCTCCTAGTTTACAGCTACAATGAACAAGTAGATATAACCTGAAATCATTCTGTTCGAAGTGCTTCCATAAACTTTGATTTAAGTGTTTTCGGGAAACTCAATTCGAAATTTTAGGCGACTGTAAACTCCTATTCGTTTATTTCAGAAATTTTATCCGACATATAAACTTAATGGACGAATGAAAATTTGAGAATCGTTCAAGCTTTATTTCGTTTTTGGTTATCCCGATAACGTTATGAAACTCCAACAACTCGTTGAAAATTATAAGCCAGTTTTATTGGCTGAATCTTTATAGGAACTTATTTGAAATTACAACATCACCAGAGTCCATTTTGTAGATCCAGAAACGAAGAGTGAATTTACAATTAGTATTCTGAACGTACGTCCATAGTAATAATAATAATAATATTTATTCGCCATTTCGGTACTTACTGTACATATGGTAAGTCAATAGAAGTACTATATAATATAAAAACAATTAAAATCTGGATTTGTCATATATAAATAAAAAAACTAAAACAAATATCACAACAGCATATGGGTATCACAGTAAGAGAAGGTATAAATTCATAATAAGAATCTTAAAATTAGAATTTTTGTCCTAAATAATCCTGTACGCTATAGAAACACTTTTCTATTAAGAATTTTTTAGTGTTATTCTTAAATTGTTCACAAGATTTAGACTCCCTAATAGAATTAGGTAGTTTATTGTAGAGTGTAATCGAGTTATAAAGAGGAGAATTTTTAAATTTGGTTGTTTTGTGAGAGGGTATTCTCAACATATCACCATGACGTGTACAATAGTTATGAGTAGCCGCATTCATTTCAAAAAAATGCAAGACTGCTTCTTAAATAGGTTACACATTTCAGTATATACATGCATGAAACTGATAACAAGTTTTGCTTTATAAGTATAAGTTTGCAGCTATTACGATAGTTCATATCAAAAATTAATCTTATAATACGTAAGTTGATTTGTGTTGATCGATATTCAAATAAATATGACGTGTCAATATTCAGGAATTATGAAATAATATCTACAGAGTTTTTCCCACTCTCTATCTCAGGAATATGGTTTTGAAAGACTTCAGTATCTTCTTGAGGTACCTTAGGTTAAGATAAATCCCGGGGGTTCGGCTAAGGATTTATTATGGGTTACACCTGTTCAAATTCTGACAGATTCATTTTATCTTTCAGATCAGCTGACCACAAACTTTTTTCACACAGTCTAGGTATTCAGTATTTATTTCATAAAGAATAAAGTAACGCCAATGACAGGTTCTAATCCGATACAAGCCTTCTAAACCATCATAGTAAGACACTATCCGTGAAGGAGTTTTCAGCTCCGGGTGAGATCGATATCGTCCGAAATGAACTCCGCAGACTCTATCTATACCACTGTGTTCTGATTTTTTTTCAAAGAAAAAACACAAGCACTACAGGAAAATCCTTAAGGCGCTCTAAGAACGGTGCCTGTGCGAAATTAGTGATTCATATTGGATTTGAATCGCTGAAGATTAAATATATTTGTAAAAACGTTCTCAGGAAGTTTATTCCACATAAACGCAGTTTTCCAAATGAAAGAGTTCTTGAAAAGTGAAGTTCGAGGTGTACTGAGTTGAACCTCAAAACGATAAGCATCCACAGGCCGTCGCAAATTTCTCATATGTACCGCTCTTGGTAGAATCAAATATGCCAGGCGACCTCCAAAAGTACCCAGCCTTACATCCATACAGGGAGCAACACGGATGTGAACAACCCTTTCCCCCATACTCGTGGGACTTGGATGGATACGAGAAATACCAAAATATCAGAGGAGAACTCTTCGAGCGACTCCTCGCAAAATCAGACTATCCTGGAGGTGCAAACTGATCAGAAACGTCATAGTCAAACGGCGGGAAACACCAGCCCCGCCGAAAGCATAACTGCACGATTAACAACAGTCGAACTGCAGAAGAAAAGGCCATCAGGGGCTCAAAGGTGCAAACTGATGAAAGCAAGAAAAACAGCTGCGGCAACATGGATTGACAAACCAGAAATTGAAAGGCCGCAGAAAAACGGAAAAAACCAAAGTAACTTCTGTGGAAAGGGCCAAAAAGAGACCTAGAGAGGATGTAAAAACTCATCCACAGAAGGTACTGAAAAAACCCAGGGCTTCCAAAGAAACTGGAAACTATAGCGAGGCTGCTAGGGGCCTGAGGATGGCGGTCACCGACATGCGACACCCTGAGGTCACCCTGAGTCAGGGTCAAGCAGACCTGATCCAGGAGGGACTTGTCCGCGAATTGGAAAATACTCCCTCTGGTAGCCTCGAAAACCTCCAATTCAAAAAGACTTCATTCGGCGCAGAAGGCTCAGAGGAAGCATTGGAAATTTGGGCAATCCTTGAGAGGTGGCGGAATTGACCGTGGTCGAACCCAACAAACTCCTGAAGAAACCGAGAGTCCTAGCCTTCATTCCGGTTAGGACACGCCTCAGTAAGCAAAATCCTGCACTGGGAGTGGAAAACTGGATCCTCTTGAGCAGAAAAGTGGAAGAGAATGGACAAATCCAGAACCTTAGAGACCCCAAAAAATTGCATAATTATCCGTAAAGGAATAAATACACTGCCGTTGAGTAATTTGTGTTCCAGAGATTTGACCGTAGTTAAAATAAAGATGGCTGGCGGGGGCGGACCTGAGAAAATCATCATTGGATCAGCATATTTCACTTACGACAGTCCGGAACCACCACCAACCAGGGAAGTGGAAGAGTTGGTTAGGGCCTGCCAAGTAGAGGAACTACAACTTATACTTGGCTGTGATGCCAATGCACACCACCTAACCTGGGGAAGCACCAACACCAACGAAAGATGTGAGCAGTTACTACACTTTATCATGGCAAATAACTTGGACACGGCACGGGTATAC
The DNA here is from genome assembly GCA_015342065.1 of Leptinotarsa undecemlineata. Lineage (NCBI taxonomy): Eukaryota > Metazoa > Arthropoda > Insecta > Coleoptera > Chrysomelidae > Leptinotarsa > Leptinotarsa undecemlineata. The sequence continues at coordinate 333 of WOGP01005621.1, read as the reverse complement.
ATAGGCAATAAACCTACTTTCGGAAATGTGAGACGTAGTGAAGTGATAGATGTAACGATAGGAACTACATTTGTAAGTAACTATGTCCGGTAATGGAATGTGTCTGATGAGGAAAGCTGTTCAGACCATCGACACATGAACTTTGAAATCGGAGGAAATGATGGACCTGGAAATCTGTTTAGACTGCATGGATTTTGACATCAGAGATTCCACAGACCTAGAGTTAGCAGCAGATCGAGTACAGGAAGCTATCATCTCTACGTACAACGAAGATTGTCCCATAGTGAACCAGAAATCAAACAGGAATGTGCCCTGCTGGAATCAAGATCTGGC